>CABHPQ010196485.1:0-14208 GCA_902168405.1 Peromyscus aztecus
TTCTCAGCACTGGGATTATAAGCATGTGCCCCATGCTTGCACAGCAGACACCTTACCCACTGCACAAGTCTCCCCAGTCCCCCTTCATTTTTTGAGGCAGGGTCTCCATCTTAGTTATTTTTCTATTGCTGTGACAAAACACCTTGACCAAAAGCAACTTAGGGAGAAAGAATTTATTTCATCTTACAGTTCGTGGCCCATTATCCAGGGATGTCAGGGAAGGAACTTGATGCCGGAACCTGGAGGCAGGAATTGCAGGAGAGACCACAGAAGACATCTGCTTACTGGCTTGTTATTCATAGATAACTCAACCTGGTCTCCCCAGGGATGGCACCACCCTCAGCGAGTGGGGCCCTCTCACATCAATCACTGACTAAGAAAATGCCCTACAAGGTGCCTGTCTCCAATCTTATGGAAACATTTTTTCAGCTGAGGTCTCTTCCTATTAGATGACTCTATCTTGTATCAAGTTGACAAAAAACTAGCTAGGACAGGCTCTTACTGAACCCAGACTTCACTAGCTAGGCTGGCCGGCAAGCAAGCCCCAGGAACCTTCCTATGTCTGCCCAAGCACTGGGACAGCAGCTGCGTGCATCCCTGCCTGACCTTTTAAGTGGTGCTGAGGATCCTAACTTAGGTCCCTATGCCTGCCTAGCATCTCCCGACCCCCAAAGCATGTTTTAATTCCAACCAACTCAGCATCATCTTCACATGGCAGCGGAAAAAAATCGCTAAATTTGCAACAATCAAAAGATTCAATAAAATTCATGTTTAGAATCTTAATGACTATGTTCACAGATTGTCATTGTGCCCAGTGAAGGTCTGAGTCTCTCTGAGAATTGGCCTCAGGCCACACAGACACACTTGAGCACTGCTGAAGCACTGAGCCATCCCTAGAACCGGGTATAGTTGTGACATGCCAGGGCATGGTCACTAAAAAGGTAACCACTCTGGTTGCATTCCACAAAAGCCCTGGGCCATGGTTGACTGGAAAATACTAAACAGTAGAGAGTTTGAGAAGCAGAATGGATGCAGGCTTTTGTTCAGGATGCTCAGTGGGAGGAGGGAGTCTTTGGCAAGGTCTCTGCTCTGGGGTCTGAGCTCTCTCACCGCAAAGACTCTCTTACAGTTCTGTCTTCTATGTTAACACCAAGGCCCCATAACCTCCCCAACCCTCTCCTGCTAGATTGTTGCCCTAATTACTTTCCCAGGGGCAGAATTCCACCTGGGAGCTGGTCCTGGGCACCATGGACTGAGTTGTTCTTCAGAGTTACTCCAATTCTGGACACGGGTACCACTTTCTAACTCCAAGTGCCTTGAGGACTTCTGTGGGGTGCCATGGACATCTGATATCTGCACTTGCTCGAGCTTCCCACAATGTTCCTGACAATTCAACTTGTTGGGACAATCAGGAGACTCACAGGTTGGGGTTATAGTGTCTACAGGGGCTTCACTGGTGACCTGAGAATTTGTGTGGTGGTGGTGCTGGGGTGCCACAGGGAAGCTGGTTAATGGAGGCCCAGGACTTGTCATACATACCTGCACATGCCTTGGCAGCCTCTGTGTATAGGCTTATGAGACTGAAACCATTTGGAAAGTAAGAGTAGAGAGCACAGACCCGGGTCTCCAGGGAGGCCACTCTGTCACCTAACCTGCTTATGTTTTCTTCAGCTGCTCAGATTTAATCCTGGGGTTTTTCTAGAAAATATAAGCTCTTTGTTATTACATCTATGTGCACAAGGCAAAGGTTGGGTGCTTCCCAGGTGCTGTGCATCCCTTTTTAAGAGAGTAGCTGCTTACTCCCCAGGAAAGATGCCTCGGGGACCCTTTCCTGATGCTCAGGGAAGCTGATCACTTTCTGAGACCCTGAGATCGGTGGAAGGAGACTTACATGGAAGGAGGGAGCTGGAATCCGAGCTGTCTTTAGCAGGAGGCAAAGGGAATGGGACCTTCTGAGTCACTGAGTCACTGTGGAGATGCCTCACTGGATAGAGCTGGTCCAGTGGCTTCTAGGAGACCACGGCAGAGGATGATGACGGCTCAGCTCACGGGGCCTGTGTATGGCAGCTGTGTCTGGACCACGTTGACCCTTTTCATCAGAGGCCTGAGGACACAGCCCACCAGCATGGGAGGACTGTCTCAGGCCCTCCCAGGGGAGAAGACCAAGGCGAGGAGGTGGCATTGATCTGCTGGCTAAGAAGAGTCATGCTTCCAGGAGCTTCCTCTCAGGCGCAGCTTCCCCGTGAGAAGGAGCTTAGATTAGAATTTTATTGTGACAGAGAGGAAGCAGAAAGTCAAAATATTTACTTGGAGAAAGCACCAGCGGTTTGCCTAATTACACTGGGTGAAGGAGGTCATTAATAATCCCACCACCGCAGAGGTCCTGTGAATTGTGAGTGAGCTGCTGCGTACTGCTACAGAGCGAACCTGTCCTCCCGGCTGGGCAAAGGGGCTTGGCTTTGCTCACCTGCACACCCCACATCTCTCTCCTGGAGACACTGGTTTTTCTCTTGCTCACCTGCAAACTTATTGCAAGCTTGCTCTCCACCGGGAGACTAATCTGTGAGGAGCCTCTTCAGCGAGGTACTGGCTGCTGGCTCACCTATGTTCTGTGACCCACAGTGTTCTGTGCTGGGGACACTGGATAGCACTGTGCGCCTCTCCCCAGTAGCTTGCTGAGTGTGCAGTGTGTCTGCATTGTGTCCATCTCATGTTCTGCGCTCCTCAAAACCAAAACCAGGGTCAGTGATAGGCTGGCATTGCTGGGAGTACTGTGGCCAAGACACAAGGTATAATCGGTTTGCATAGTTCATCACATCTCAACATCTGTATTCCCTCTTCACAGATGAGGAAGCAGAGGCGGAGCCCAAAGTGCCCTGCCCAAGGTTGCAATGCTGAGTCACCCTCTTCCCGGTGACTTCAAGGAGAACAACAAGGGTATTTATTATATGTATTTGTACACGTTCATGTGCGTGCCTATGGGTGTGTGTGCATGTGTATATGGAGGCCCAAGGGAGATGCTGAGTGTCTTCCTCAATTGCTCACTACCTTTTTATTTATTTATTATTTGTTTGTTATTATATTTACTCATTTTTATTTTATGTGTGACTGTTTTGCCTACATGCATGTATGTGTACTACTTGCATGCCTGGTGTCCATGGAGGTCAGAAGAGGGTGTTGTATCCCCTGGAACTGGAGTTACAGATGCGTCCTCTGCAAGAGCCATCAGCATTCTCAGCGGCTAAGCTATCTCTCCAGCTCCTCCACCTTAGTTTTTGAGATAGGGTCTCTCACTGATCTAGAGCTCTCTGGTTGACGAGGCTGGCTGGCCAATGAGCTCCAGGGATCTGCTTGTCTCTCCCTCTCAGGGTTGGGATTACAGGTGTGTGCAGCCATGCCCAGCTTTTCTGGACGTGGCAGGGATCAAACTCAGGTCTCCATGCCTCTGTGGCAAGCACTTTACAGACTTAGCCTAATTATAGCTCTGTGCAATGGCAGTTAATAATCTCACAGGTATCAAAAACAGCTGAGAATAATACATTGATGTAAAGAAGGATGTACTAAATTTGCTTAGGAACTATTAAGTCACACAAAGAAGTTAGCTAGAGGAGTGCCCCTGGTTCTCTTATCAGGAAGAGGATCATTCTGCTTGGCAGGAAGGACAATCTTGGTTCACGGCTGCCTGGTAAAGTACCCTGTCTGTTCCCTGATAACTACCACAGTATTTTCAAATCATAAATCTTCCCATTTGTCCAAGCAACCAAACCTTGACATTTCTGCCCCTATGAAACATTTTTAATGGCTTAAAACTGTAATCTGGGGCTGTGAAACTTTATACACCGATGGAATTTCTGTTGGGGGCTGGTTCCCTGGTGCAGAGTCAGTCATGCGCTAGTATTAAAGAGTTTTTCCTTATTAATCTCTAAATGGTGGAGTGATTTCTAGCCGAGAAGACATGCCATTTCTATACACCACTCTTGCTGTGGTCCTGTGCCTTTAGTTAGCGTTTTTGTCAACTTAACACAAGCTAGAGTCACTTGAGAGGAAGGAACCTCCATTGAGAAAATCCTCCCACTGGACTGGCCTATGGGTAAGTCTGGAGGTCATTTTATTGATTAAAATTTGATAGGAGAGGACTTATCCCACCGTGGGCATTATCACCCCTGAGCTGGTGGTCCTGGATGATGTAAGAAAGCAGACTGAGCAAGTCCTGATCTGTGAGCGGTAATCAGAGCTCCTTCATGGCTTCTGCTTCAGTTCCTGCTTCCAGGTTCCTGCCTTGAGTTCCTGTTCTGACTTCCTTTGATGTTGGACTAGGATGTGGAAGTGTAAGCAAAACACACCCTTTCCTCCCCAAGTTTTTTTTTTTTTTGATCACGGTGTTTTTTCTCCACAATAGAAACCCTGACTAATACATTCTGTGAATTCTGAGTAAATATCTGTATACCATTCTAGGGTAAACCTGTTCTTGTACTGGTCAAGCCAGGCAGTGGACTTCCAGGCACAGCAAGGACATTTAGAGTGTGAACTGAAGCTGGAGAGATGACTAAGTGCTTGAGAGCATTGGTTGCTCTTCCTGAGCACCCACATTGTAGCTCACAACTGTCTGTAACTCCAGTCCTGGGGGATCTGACACCCTTTTCTGACCTTTGTAGGCACCAGGCATGCATGTGGTGAACATAGATACCTACAGGCAAAACACTCATACACACAAGATAATAAATAAACCTTGAGTGTGAACTGGAGGTATATTTTCTGATATAAAAGAGAAAAAAGAGTTTGAAGTCTGAAAGTGTGAAGATAATAGTGTTTCTGTCCTGGGTGGTAGTGGCCAGCTCCCTCACCTAAGCCTGGGGACGATGACGTGAATGTTGGAAAGGCTTATGTAAACAGCAGAGGGGCGCGCACAGTCATTGCCATCCAAGGAATCATCCTCCTGCGACTTCACCTCATGCTGAAGGGAGCAGTTACCCAGGCGGCACCTCCCAAGGCCACTTCCCTACATGCACAGATCACCCCGTGTGCTGGCTAGTTTTATGTCAAATGACACAAGGTGGAGTCATCTGAAAGGAGAAAACTTCAGTTGAGAAAATTGAAATCCATACGATCCAGCTGTAGGGCATTTTCATAATTGGTGGTTGATGGAGAAGGGCCCAGGCCTTTGTTGGTGATGCCATCCCTGGGATGGTGGTCCTGGGGTCTATCAGGAAGCAGGCTGAACAAGCCATGGGGAGCAAACCAGTAAGCAGCACTCCTCCATGACCTCTGCATCAGCTCCTGCCTCCAGGTGCGTGCCCTGTTTGAGTTCCTGCCCTGGCTTCTTTCAATGATGGACTATGGTGTGGAAGTGTGAGCCACATAAGCTCTTTGCTCCCCAAGTTGCTTTGGGTCATGGTGTTTCATCACAGCAGTAGTAAACCTAACTAGGGCACATTGTAAGCACGATTCTAATGGGCTGTGGTGTGTGAAGTACTCTGTGAAACCTGACTCCTTATTTTACATACATGGGCTGTTGCCAGTGTTTAATTTTACACCAAGTTAGAGGCTTAAAGAACATGAATATTTTAAACCCTTGATATCAAAATTTTGTTTTTCTAGAATGTTATTAATTTATACTTCCTCTGGCAGGGCTGTCAGCATCATATAAAAACAGATACACACCCAGGAAGCAGTCTTCAGCTTGGCTAATTGGCAGGGAGAAAGTGGGACTTGATTGATGAGGGTTTGGGATTGTTGCTCTTTATTATTTTTTAAGTTACCATGCAAAGGGGGTTCACTACGGAATTGGATACATGTGTCATCATGCTTAGTCCTTAATCTGTCCCCTCCCCCACTGTCCTCTCACAGCCCCTTTCCCCTCCCTGCCCCCTTTCCTCTCACACACACCCCCTTCTGCCTTCACATCACATGTACTCCCTTTCTCTCTCTCCCTCTCCCTCTCCCTCTCCCTCTCTCTCCCTCCCCTCTCTAATTTTAGTCTAGATTCTACTTGAGAGAAAACACGGCATTTGTCTGACTGGTTCATTTCTCCTCACATAGCAATCTCCAATCCCATCCATATTCCCGCAAATGCCATGACTTAGTTTTCTCTACAGCTGAATATAAGGTCCCCACATGAATATGTGCCACATTCTCCGGGTCCGTTCATGTGCTGATGGACGTCTGGGCTGGTTTCACTTCCTGGCTCTTAAGACTTGTGCAACCATAAACACAGATGTATAGGCGTCTCTGCACTATGCGGTCTTAACAGTTCTTTGGTCTATCTGGGAGTGGCCCAGCTGGGCCATACAGTAGTTCTAGTTTGAGTTTAATTTTTTTTTTTTTTTAATTCATGGATATAGGTGTTCTGCCTGCCTGTCTCAAAGCACCACATGCATGCAGTGCCTGCTGTGGCCAAAAGAGGGCGGTAGATCCCATTACAGATGTCTGTGAGTCACCATGTGGGTTCTGGGAGCTGAATTGGGGTCCCCTGCTCTTAACTGCTGAGATGTCTCTCTGACCTCTATTTTTAGGGCTTTTTGTTTGTTTGTTTGAGGAATCACCACACTGACTTCTGCAATGAGTGGCTGCACCAGCTTACACTGATACCACCTGTGCGTCAGGATTCAGCCTTCACATCTCTTCCAGTCGTTTATTTTCTTGATGGCAGGCTCTCACAGCAGTTTTAATTTGCATTTCTCTGTTAGCGAAGGGTGCTGAACACGTTGACCAGCATTCACTGTCCATTTGTTTTCTTACATCAAGAGCTGTATTCAGTTCATCCATTCAGGGTTTATTTATTTATTTATTTTTTATTGGTTAGTTTGGTTCTTGGTATTTCATTTTTTATTTATTATTTGAAAATTCTATATGTAAATGTGGTGGCATTGTGTTCCCCAAAATATTGTGTACCCTAATAAACTTATCTGGGGTCAGAGAACAGAAAAGCCACTAGATACTTAGTTAGGCAGTGGTAGCACACTGCCTTTAATCCTAGCATTCCAGAGGCAGAATTCCATCTGTTCAAGGATACAGCCAAGCATGGTGACTCACGCCTTTAATCCCAGAAAGCAAGCCTTTAATCCCAGGGAGTGGTGGTAGAAAGTAGAAAGGTATATAAGGCGTGAGGACCAGAAACTAGAAGCATTTGTCTGGTTAACCATTTGGCTGGTTAAGCTTTTAGGTTTTGAGCAGCACAGTTGAGCTGAGAGCCATTCAGATATGAGGACTCAGAGGCCTCCAGTCTGAGGAAACAAGACCAGCTGAGGATCTGGCGAGGTGAGGTAGCTGTGGCTTGTTCTGGTTCTCTGATCTTCCAGTTCACCCCAATACCTGGCTCAGGTTTGATTAATAAGAACTTTTAAGATTCATGCTACATCTGGCGCCCAACATGGGACATGAACCCACGACCCTGAGATTAAGAGTCTCATGTTCTACTGACTGAGCTAGACTCTAGGAAGGCCTGTTCAGCACATAACAGAAAAAAACTCCCATAAAATGACTAAACTGAAGGGGCTTCAATCCAGGGAACAATCAACCCACTGCAGTGCACAGCAGAGACTCTTGCTGAGGACTGATCCCCTCTGAAGACATTCAGCTTCCCCAAGACAAACACAGGAGACAGACAGACAGACAGAGTCACACAGGAGACAGACAGACTGAGAGTCACACAGGAGACAGACAGACTGAGAGTCACACAGGAGACAGACAGACAGAGTCACACAGGAGACAGACAGACTGAGAGTCACACAGGAGACAGACAGACTGAGAGTCACACAGAAGACAGACAGACAGAGAGTCACACAGGACACAGACAGACAGAGTCACACGGGAGACAGACAGACTGAGAGTCACACAGGACACAGACAGACAGAGTCACACAGGAGACAGACAGACTGAGAGTCACACAGGACACAGACAGGCAGACAGATTCACACAGGAGACAGACAGACTGAGAAGTGTACAGGAGACAGATGAAGTCACAGGAGACAGATTGAGAGTCATAGACACTCACTCATCTTTCCCACAATGAGAAAACACACCCCCAGATTCTTGTTATTGTACTGGACTCCCCATGCAATCCAGTTTACCTGCATCATAACTCTTTGTAGATGAATTTAAAACCAAAGTGCAAGGATGAGCAAGAGACCAGTGGAGACATCGTGCACTCTTGGTAAATACAGCAAACAAATGATGGTGTGCAGCATGGTAGGAACGCACACAGTGAAGATATTTTAATTCAAAATGTAACTGTCTGGGCATGTAAATCACAGTACTGTGCTTGCCTGGCATATGAAAGACCTGGGATTGAGCTTCCAGCAACACGCACACACCACCACACACACATTCACACATCACACTCACATGAACACACATACACACCACTACCACCCTACACACACATTCACACACCACACTCACATGAACACACATACACACCACTACCACCCTACACACACATTCACACACCACACTTACATGAACATACACACACACACCACCACCACCATACACTCACACACACACATTCACACACCACACTCACTTACATGCATATACACCCACACCACCACACACACACACACATTCACACATCACACTCACATGCACACATACCACCACCACTACCACTACATACTCATATACACACACTCACACACCATACTCACATACACACACACACAGACCATACTCACTCACATGTATGCACACATACCATCACCACACATACCACACTCACATGCATGCATACACATACATTCACAGACCACACTCATTCACACATACACACACACACATCCCCACACACACCACACTCACTCACATGCATGCACACACACACCACCACCATACACACACACACACACACACACACACACACACACACTCATACACCATTCTCACATGCATATACACAGTCTCAACACTGCAGAGGAAGGACACATGTAAATAAAACATATCATGCCGCTTTTGTTGAACACGTGATGGGAGTTCTCTGACTGGTCATATAACAGCTAAACATCAGGGAGTCACCCACAACTTTGCATTTCTTACAAGGTTTGATATGTTCACTATAGCACATATTGATGATAGAAATAGGTTTATGCAGAATACAAACATCAACTCCAAATAATAGTGTGTTTTATTTAGGATACAAAGCCCAGAACTGAAAAATAACAAGAAAACCATAGAGGATAAATTAGAGCAAGTCTCTGTCCCCACACACGGAACAATTGTACCAAGACCCCAGTGGATGCCTGGGAACGAAAAGTATTGACTCCTGTGTACCATTTTCCTAATGGACACACTTGGATGAAGTTTAATGTATACACTAGTCTCCAAGGTTAACAATAATAACCAAGTACAATGTGCTGTAATGGAGGTGTGCAAATGTGAACATGCACCCTCTCCCAAAAACAAAATGGGGGTTGGGGAGCTGCTCAGTAGCTGAAGCAGGGATGCTTTTCCAGAGGACCCAGGCTTGATTCCCAGCACCCACGTGGCAGCTCACAACCTCCTAGAACTCCAGTTCGAGGGATCCAACATTCTCTTCTGGTCTCTGAGAGCACCAGTCATACATACAGGGCACAGACATGCATGCAGGCAAAGCATCACCACATGTAAAATTTAAAAAACAAATAATACAAATTTAAAAACTAATAATGAAGATGGAATTGTTTACATTTGTGGAGGGTTTTTTTTTTTTTTTTTTTTGATACTTTCAGACCAGTTGGCTGTGGGCACCTGGAACAGTAATGACGGGGGCCTATTCTAGGTCGCTTTTCATGGGACAAGAAAGGTCTAAAAATTCAGTTATCAGGGCTGCTCCCTGTATAACCTGTAGATGGGTAACAGCGGTCATTCAGTTGTTTATTTCTCATATGTGTACGTGTAGGTGGAGTGGCTAGTTTACAGGTGGAAATTATATATTTTCAGTTGGCCAACTGGAAAAACTTCATTCAACAAATAGTGAGTGGGCCAGGACTGTGCAAAGCTGGATATACATGGAGGAAACAGTGAGTTACAAAGGGAAGTCTTCTGGCCGGGTGGTTGTGGCGCACGCCTTTAATCCCAGCACTCGGGAGGTAGAGGCAGGCGGATCTTTGTGAGTTCGAGGCCAGCCTGGTCTACAGAGCGAGATCCAGGAAAGGCGCAAAGCTACACAGAGAAACCCTGTCTCGAAAAACCAAAAAACAAAACAAAACAAAAAACAAACAAACAAACAAAAAAAGGGAAGTCTTCTGAAGCATTCTGTGTGTCTTTAGGTGAGAATTAGCACAAATCCCTTTGACAGAGACTTTGAAATGACTGACTTCTACTGCTACATGAAATATAGGTGCACACTACAAAACTAGTTATTTCAAGAGCAAGACTGACTTAAAGAAGCAAGATGGAATATGCATTCCAGAATTTGATGATTTTTGTGGATATAGATTTTAGAACTTAAGACTTTTAGAAAAAAAAAAACTTCCTTTTTACTCTGTACCAATTTGGGTAACACATTAAATAAATAATAGATAAATAACAATAGAAGATGAATGATATGGCAACAAATCCAATATGAATAATGTTCTTTGCGTGTGTGTGTGTGTGTGTGTGTGTGTGTGTGTGTGTGTGTGTGTGTGTCTACATGTATGTGCACGGTGCTCTCCTCAGCAGAGGCCGGAGGTGGACCTTGCGTGCCCTCCTTCCTCTACCCATCTCCACATCACTTTTGAGACAGTGTCTGTCTCTCACTGAATTCGCCATTTTGACATAACTGGCTAAGCAGGAAGGCGCTCTGTGTCTGCTGTCTCTGTCCCTTAGTGCGGAGTGACAGACAGCTGCCCTGCCTGCGATTCTCCTGCTGTTCTCGGCAGTGCAAACCCAGGTCCTCTTGCTCACACAGCGGCACTTTACCCGCGCAGCGACCTTCCCGTTTGTCAATGTGCTCGATGCTCCTAAAGGACCAAGAGTTGAGAAATTCTCCAAGGAAAGCCAGTTGTGACTATCAAACACCTGCAGCCAACGTTAAACACATCGCGAATCCTGTCACTCTGACACCATCCCCACAACGGAAGGGCAGATCAGTGAGGGGAAGAGGGTCTCCAGCCTGACCCTAAGCTGGATTCAAAACCAACTGTTCTCCATTAGAGGCAGTACTTTCATTATTCAAAGAATTATAACACTGAAAGAAAAATCTCAGCCATGCTGGTTTTCTCAGTGGCATCTATAATTGGACATTTTTAAAGATAAACTGCTCCAGCTACATTTAAACAGGAACTTACAGCTTACAAACACATTATGAGATGTGTTGCTGTTGGGTACTCATGTGTGAGGATAAAAGTCTTTCTTTTTCCTTTTCCTTTTTTTCTGAGACAAGGTCTCACTCTCTCACTGACTGGCTGGCCTGGAACTCCATATGTAGACCAGGCTGGCCTTGAAAGGTAGGCCTGCCTCTTCTTCCTGGGTGCTGGAATCAAAGACATTCACCACGACAGCCAGCTAGAGAAGCTAAACGCTTTAAAGTGCTTTCTAAATTCTGATGTGAGGAGCCAGGCATGGGTGTGCCACAGGAAGCCAAGGCTGGAGGAGTGTGACCTTGAGACCAGCATTGCTGCCCTTCTGCCTTGAGTAAGTTCTGGGGATCAAATTCAGGTAATCAGGCTTGTGTGGCAAGGGTCTTTGCTGAAACATCTCATTGGCACAAGCCAGGGATGGATACTTTTTGAAGTGGGGTTTTGTGTTGCCTGGACTGGCCTCAAATTTTTTTTTTTTTTTTTTTGTGTGTGTGTGTGTGTGTACATGCACAGGAGCCTACAGGTCAGAGGGAGCATCAATCTCTTGGAGCTGGACCTGCAGGTGATGGAGTACTGACTAACACGGGTGCTGTGATTAGAAATCCATTCTTCTGCCAGAACAGTAAGTGCTCTTAACCTCCAAACCAGCTTTCCAGACACAAGTTAAATGTTTTGGGAGAAACCCCCATATGTCTATGTAGCTGAGTAACAATTGTTATTTCTACACTGAGAATCTAAATACTTCACAGAAAAAAGCTAAACTCTTCCCAGAAAATGTTCCCAAATGCAACATTTTCAGCGGTCACAAGAGGGCACCTCAACAAAAGATAACAGCACTACACAGATCATCTGCTGAAGATGCACACAAACATGCTCACATGTATGTGTCTGTGCACACCAATACTTCTACTCACATGTGCATGCTCAGACACAGAAACACATGCATGCACATACAGTTCACACACATGCTCACACAATCATACATGCACACACATGGGCACTTGCATACATGTGCACACCATACGTGTACACATGCACCCACATATATGCTCACACAAAGGCACACACACTTGTATTCTCACAATACATGCATACACATGAACATTCGCACACATGCATACAGAAGTAAATTGTTTAGTCTTACTTTAATTATGCTCACGTTACTGAGGTTAAAATTGAGTTGCCGAGTAAGAGGATGACATCCCTTATGCTGGCCCCTTGGCGGTTTTCCTGAGCAATGGGAGGTTTGCATCCAACACTCACTACTCAGCATCAGAACCCTGCAAGTGGCACATCAAAGGAGCACCAGCGTTGGGGCCATTCTCCCACACTCAGGACAAATAGCGATCTGTGTTTTCCTGGTTAATAGAGAAAAGTAAAATCCATCGTTAACATTTCCAGCCCTTTCTAGCTAAAATAATCCTATCAGCTGCTGAGCTCTGCTCCGTCCTGAACACACTGACAGGAGACTGAGCAGTGTCCACAGAGCTGCTGGAGTCAGCCACTGACTTCAGGGACAGGGGTGGCATTTACCTTCCTGTGCCACAAAACCGATTTCAGTGTGGTTGAGGAAGTGCTTGGGGGACGGCCACGATGGCTCAGGATCATGCTCGCCTGGACTTTTCTCGATTCTGATTCTCTGGGGTGTAGTCAGCAGCCTGCGGAACGAGGCTGAGGAGGTGGCCGATGTCTCCATCTTCCTGGTCTTTCACCTTTCTGAGTTGTCCAGTGTGAGCCACAACCTGCAGGGCTGTGAAACTTCTTGGGGCTGTAACACTTGAAACATCTCTTGGCTAGCATCTCACTACCAGAGCTCAAAAGTTTCTATTTCATTTAAGCTATCACTTCCCTATCATGACTTATTTTTCCTTTTAAAAGTTGAATTAATAAATTTCTCCTGGGTTGAACATTCTTTACTCTCTACCCATTTCATTTCTGGAGAACAGTGGGAGACAGGGGGATTGACAGCCTCACCCAACTGTTTCACTTACAGGAGCTCAAATGACTCACAGGCAGCCGTACCCGGGAATGGCCCCACCCCAGCATGAGTGATGACTCACAAAAGCCACATCACTGGAGTCCCCTGAGAGACTTGCAGGCAGCTGGACAGCGGAAGCTCCTCTTCAAAGCAGCCATCACTGCCTATGTGGGGAGGGTGGGGCTTGTGACTTGTATGTTTCAGGAGCTTCCTGAGTTTTCTGAGTCTTCAATTCTGAGTTTTGTTTATTTGCAGAAATGTCAGGAGCTTCTCTCCTGGGTGGAATGTTTTAATTAAGAGGAAATTGCTATGTAATGTCTCCTTCATTTGGTTTGTTCCTAGGTATTTTATTAGTAGTTTTTGAGGTTTTGTGAATGTAACGGGTGAGTTTGTTACTGGCTTATAGAAAAGCCACTTTTTTTTTTTTGCTTGTTGATTTTGTATCCTGCTACTTTGCTGAGCGTTTTTCAGATCTACAAGTTTCTTGATGGAGTCCTCGGGGCATTTTAAGTACAGGATCACTTCTTCAACAAACGGGGCTAATTTGATATTTCCTTTTCCTCTTTGTGACCTGTGTTGGTAGTGTAATAGTGAGGGTAGCTGCCTTTCTTTCCTGTTTGTGTATCTCTTTAACTTTTTAAAAATGTTTGTGTATGGTATGAGTATTTGCCTGCATGTATGTATGTCTACCATGTATGCGCCTGGTGTCTGTGGAGATCAGAAGACAGACAGTTGTGAGCTACTACATGTGTGCCGGGAACACAACTTGGGTCCTCTGACGAGCAACCAGTGCTTTTAGCCACTGAGCCATCTCTCCAGTCTTTCTGTTTGGTTCTTTTTTATTATTGAATTACTAAGAATTCAAGCAGTATCTAGAGGAAGTATGGAGAGAGCTGACACCCTGGCCTGTGTCTGATCTTTTTTTTTTTTTTTTTTTTTTTTTTTTTTGGTTTTTCGAGACAGGGTTTCTCT
>CABHPQ010196485.1:14308-61808 GCA_902168405.1 Peromyscus aztecus
GACAGGGTTTCTCTGTGTAGCTTTGCGCCTTTCCTGGAGCTCACTTGGTAGCCCAGGCTGGCCTTGAACTCACAGAGATCCGCCTGCCTCTGCCTCCCGAGTGCTGGGATTAAAGGTGTGCGCCACCAACGCCCGGCTATATAGGAAGTGTCTGATCTTAAAAGAAATCCTTTCAGGTTTCCTCCACTGAGCATCTGGCTCTGGGTTTCCTGTGTGCAGCCTTTGTTTATGCTGAGGTGAGACTCTTCCAGCCTTAAGTCTCTTTGGGGCTCTTTATCAGGAAACGTTGCTGGATTCTGTCAGAGGCTTTTTCTGTGTTTGTAGAGATATTGTGGTATTTTGATGCTATGTACAATGATTTATCACATAAATTGACTGTGTATGTTGAGCCATCCTTGCACTGTTGTGTTAACTATTTATTAGCATCATTTGTCCTTATGAAATGACCCACGAGAGATAGTTACTGACAACCACACAGATTAAGTCAATTAAAAGTTTTGAGTCCCTTATTAATGGTCAGACCAAGAACTGGTTCGAACCTCTGGCAAGTCTCTTGGTGCCTGGGGTATAGCATTTTAAAAGACAAAATCATAATTACATCAGTGCTCTAGGGGACCTTACATTAGTGATGGGTTGAGAGTTGCCTAGTAACATCTGCTCTCTTTATAAGACTCAGCAGTATCTTCCAGATACTACATAACATGTTTGAACCATGGTCAAGGCCATGGACAGTCCCAGGATTGTCCCCAAGGTGAATGTGTCTGTTAGGGACGAAAGGCTGAAAAGTGGCCAGGCCAGGGAGGAGGGTTGTGAGCCATGGGTTTTAATCAAACATTTTACAGCACCAAAATTATTTGATTCATGTTATTTACTTAAATTATCTTTAACATTTTGTAAAGTCTCTTTGATAATTCCTGATTTGTTAGCATAGAAATAACAAGCCTCTCCCAGTGTTATACAAGTCCTTCCTGGTACGTGAAACTAAGTCTAAACCTCTGGTTTTGGAGGACTACTTTTGTTAGAGACTCTACCCCAGCATGAGCATACTGAAGGAGAACTGAAGGTGTCTAACGTCTGCATCTATCTGATGAGTCCTCTGTCACAGAACCATTTCTCCTCGGATCAGGGCTGTAGTACTCAGGTGGCGGTCCCTGCCACCCCCTTTCCTACCACCACTGGAATGAGGAGAGGGCCAGCTCTCCTGTGCAGTGGGGCAGCCACGGGGGATCCCCGAACAACACGCTGGGAAGTAGAAGCACATCCACAAACAAGGTCCTACAGCAGGTGACTGGTGGTCCAGGCAGGCCAGGTTCCTGTGGGGACAGAATCCACTTCTAAGTGAAGAGTAACTGTTACCAATATTACAAGAGGTGGAAACAGGCGGCACACAACCAAACATGACGCTTATCTGTGAGACTCTTACTCTGAGTGGAGCTGGTCCAGGTGGGACGGTTCATTTCTGGTCCTGGTCTGGAACAGGCTTGGCAGGGGAGTGATGAATCTGGGCAGAGATCCCATCAACCTTGACAGCAGTTGGCCATCGAGGTTGGCCATTTGCCCCTGTGAGGAGGGTTTCCACAGTATAAGGAGCCTTTAAAGTCGGGCCCCGGCCAAGGTGAGCCTGTCAGCTTCCTTTGCTAGAATAGCTGTGGCAGCTACAGCCAGACACTTGGACAGATTGCAGCAGGCCTCTGCCAGGGTCCCAGGGTGAGGTCCCCCCCCCACTGCACCCTGAGTCCTCACCCACAGGTTTAGGCTGCCCCATCATTTGGATAAGATAATGGACCTGCCTTTCCTTAGTCCATAGGCCAAATGGTTAATAAGGCCTTACATGTACCCTGGAAGCTCCGCTGAGCCTGCTGACCTCAGAGTTCTGGACAAGTCAAACACGTGACCCAGACTATTAAGTCCACCTTCTCTAAATTAACTTTGGAAACCTGTGAAAATTGACCTAACGTTTTACCCCTGGCCCTTCTTAAGACAAGATTCACCACCCCACCCCCCTTTGAGATCATGTTTGGAAGGCTATCTGTTTGTTGCCCATTTAAGAGACCCCATCACTGAGGAAAGTACTCATCTGCCTCTTTTACAGCACCCCCAGTCTCTCCAACAGGTCCAGACTGCAGCCCTGGGTTCGAGTTGGCCATCCAGTTCCCTCCTGGGTGCCCTCTCATTCGTTCCAACCTGGGACCAAGTAAACATCAAGAAGTTTCAGGACCTCACACTGTGGGAGAGACCTTCAGAGGCAGCCTGGGTGGGCATCTCTGGGAGATGCAGAATCTGGTACCCGGAAGAAAGTAACTCAGTCAACCTGGTGGCACACAGATGGGTAGTCTGGTGCGGCCGATGCACCAAGAGACGTCTGAGGGCTTCACGGAGGATAATTCTTGAGTCTGTCAATATTCACCATTCAGCTGCATCCTGTTTTACATCCCGGGAGGGACCTTTTCTTCTTCCTGGGATAGATGAGTTGAGGAGGAAGGTGGGCATCAGGAAAAGCAATGGGCAAGACAGGCATCTCTGCTGCCTGATGGATGCCAGGTCTGCCCTTCAGTCTCTTTGGGCTTCAGGTGTGTTGGTTGTTCGATGCCCTTCGCAGTCTCCTCTGGGAGCCAGACTGCTTCAAGGAGAGCAATTGTCTTTGTTTCTTAACAAATTTTTTTTTCAGTCAATAGGCCTCTGCCTCAGGCAGGAGAGTGTCCTGGAGGCCTGGGTGGCTGACTTGAGGTATGTCCAGCAGGTTCTCACAGTCAGGGAGGGGGACCTTGGGGTCATCATCAGGTGTCGATGTCACAGGGTTGAGAGTCTATAGCAGTAAAATTGAGAGGGTGCTGATTGAGCAACAGACTGATATTGAGTGATGCCATTTGCCCCTGTGAGGAGGGTTTCCTCAGAATAAGGAGCCTTTAAAGTCAGGTCCCGGCCAAGGTGAGCCTGTCAGCTTCCTTTGCTAGAATAGCAGTTGCAGCTACAGCCAGACACTTGGACAGATTGCAGCAGGCCTCTGCCAGGGTCCCAGGGGCTGAGTCCAAATGCCTTTTGCAATGCCTGAGTCTCATGGATGAAGAAGTGGACCGGCTTGGGGACATTTGGTAAAGCCGAAGCTGGGGCTCTGGTTAGGTAAGAGTCCGCTTCAGTTCCCAGGAAGATTTGCTGCTCTGCTTCAGTCCACTTCAAAGGCTGGTCTCCCGCAGAGGCAGAATAAAGGGGTTGGGCTATTTCAGCAAATCCAAGAATCCAGAGCCTGCAAGCATTATCTCCCCACCCCCAGGTACCTGCTCTCTCTCTCTCTCTCTCTCTCTCTCTCTCTCTCTCTCTCTCTCTCTCTCCATCTCCCCTTTTTGGTTTGAGACAGGGTTTCTCTGCGTAGCTCTGGCTGTCCTTGAATTTGCTCTAGATCAGGCTGGCCTCAAAGGCAGATATCTGCTGCTTCTGCCTCCCAAGTGCTGGGATTAAAGGCATGCTCTGCCACCACCACCCTGCTTCTTGATTTGGAGATCAGGGATCTGGTGCTTCTTTCCCAGCACCTCTGAGAGTTCTCCTACCTGGAGTGAGCTTTTGTTTGGCAGAGCTGAACCTTTTTTATGGAGACATGATATCCCAATGCCTGGAGCAGCTGGAGCAAAAATTTCTGTGCCTTCTTAACAGGTGTCCATGTCAGCTGCTGCCAATAGACACACTGGAGCAGAGCTGAGTTAGGGCATGACACCCTGAATCTGGTTAAGTCTTTTTGTAATGCCTCCCCAAAGAGTCTAGGGGAATTTTTGAACACTTGGGGTGGTCATATCCACGTTAGCTGGCTTGGCTCAATCTCACTGGACATGGGATCAGTTCATTTGAAGGTAAATATGAGCTGGCTAACAGCACCAGGAGAATGGATGCAAAAGTGTCCTTAAGATCCAAGGTTGTGTAGACCTGGTGGTCTGGTAGGAGGAGACTGAGCAAAGTGTATAGATTTAGAATATGGGAAGGTGTTTTTCAAGCTAATTGGCATGGGGTGGGAATGTTAGCTTCTCACATTAAACAGCCTTTTAACACGAGGAGCAATCTTTAGTCTAGCCTTTTGGTTCGTGGGATATTGCAAGACCGTTATCAGTGTGGCCTACCACAGAGGCGTACCACAGCTGGAGGGCAAGCTGCCAGACCCGGATGATTTGTCTTAGTCCATACTTTAGGAGACCGTTGTTGTAAATCCTGGAGTAGGGTCTCTAGATCTGGATTTGTTTCTGTTGTGAGCTCTAGGAGAGCTAGAGATATTCTTCAGACAGAGGAGCAGCTAAGCTGAGTTGGTAGGCAAATGTAATGGAGATTTTAGTGTCTTGAGTGAAGGTGATGGTGGTACCTAATTTTCTAAGATCTCTGCCCCAGATGGGGATGGCAATCTGGGAGGAGTGAGCTAGCTGTTTGTGGCCCAGGCTGGCTGTTCTTTTAGGTTGAGGTAACGGTCCTTAATGGTGCCTGTGGCTCCCTGAACTGGCATCTTTTTATTGGCAACTGGCCCCATTTTTTTTTTGTCTGTTTGTTTTTGAGGATCTCTCCCTTGGACATGAACAGTAAGAGCCATGGGGAGTTCAGATGGAGTGGCGGGCAGTCAGCAGGACTTTTGTCTGCCATGGCAGCTTGCCTCTGCCCTTCAGTGTGCTGGTCATTTTACCCACTTTTCAGGCCACCTCCATGAACTGAGAGATATTTATCCCTGCAAAACCCTCTAGCTTTTGGAGTTTGGGGAGGGAGATATATCTAGAGTTGATAAAGTGACAAGAAACAAATTTAATTGAGTAGTATTTTCTGGAGTCAGTGGATTAAAGAGGGTGTAAATTCCACAAGTTTTTTTTTTTTTTTTCCTTTTGGTAATAGCTCAAGAAACACTTCCCCCTCCCTGAAAAACCTCAGTAGACTTAGACAAATTAGTGGGTTTTCAAGCTGCACCCTGAACTCCAGTTATAAAGTACAAGTGAAAAGTGTCCAGGGCCTGGGAACCTGCGTATGTACCGTGCTGGGGTCCTGGTCAGGGCCTTTGGATGGAAAGCTGTTCCAAAGTGAGTAGCTTTTCTGCCTCCTTATCAGTAAAACGCCTCTTCGGCCTCTGCCTCACTAAGTTCCCTTTCCTTTGAAGCAAACAGAGTCAGAGGGGTGGGGTGATGGGAGCAAGGTGGCGGGGACGACGGAATACCAGGAGGGCAGTTATGGCTTGGGGCTTATCAGAATAAAAGGGGGTGTCTGGGTTATCCAGTTATGCAGATCTGAAGTGGAAAAAGAAACATACATCAGGAAAGGGCAACACCCTTTCTCTAAATCGTTGCCGCTTGCCCTAGGAGGAGCGGTGTCTACAGAGACTGGACTCCTGAGTTAGTATGGGGCGTGGCGTGGCGGGGGCGTGGCGGGGGTGCTTCCAGCGAAAAGCAAAGGTGTCTTCAAGGGGGCATGTAGCTAGAGTTTTCCTGCCTGGCCCACAGTTAGGACAAATCTCTCTCACCTGCCAGTCCCACAGCCGCTCAGATCCAACCAAGTAAACACAGAGACTTATATTGCTTACAAACTGTATGGCCGTGGCAGGCTTCTTGCTAACTGTCCTTATATCTTATATCAATCCATTTCTATAAATCTATACCTTGCCACATGGCTCGTGGCTTACCGGCATCTTTACATGCTGCTTGTCCTGGCGGTGGCTGGCAGAGACTCCCTCTGCCTTCCTGTTCTTTTTATTCTCTCTGTTAGTCCCGCCTATACTTCCTGCCTAGCCACTGGCCAATCAGTGTTTTATTAGCAACACATTTGCCATACAGAACATCCACAGCAGGGGCAGGACAATGCGGGGAGGGGGGGGGTGCGGGTAAGAGCATCTCTCAGAGTCCGCAGCGGGCACCTGAGAGTGCAGACCTCAGGTCCCCAGGCCCAGGTCGCCAGTCCCCCTCCCCAGGGCCCCTCCTCTCAGCTCGCCCAGGCTCCCGAGGTGTTTGACAAGGGCTGCCTGCCTAGGTTCCGGACCTTGCCACGTGAAGCAGGCCCAGGCCAAAGTCGGAGGAACAAACCCCGACTGTGGAGCCCTCACTGTGGAATGGGGTGGGGTGGGGGCAGACAATAAGACAAACAGCTAATGACAATATGTAGAGGGTGCCACTTCCTGGCAAAATCCGAAAACAAAGACAAAAAACCAGCAGAATTTCAATTAGTCAACTCCTTTTTACAGGGACTAGACAACACAGAAACACCAGCAAGAAAATCAAGAAATCAAACAAACAACTCCGTGGGCCAAATTTGCCCGTCACACCTCTGATCCTTTACACAGTCGGCCGGCCATTCATTCAAGCAACACGGAAACCATAGCCTTCAGAAGAGGAAGAGCCGGGATGCAGGGTCCTGGCTGTGGGTGTCTGAACCTTGTGTGGAGGACTGGGGAAGAGTTTCTGGTCAACATTTTCTCTTTCCAAACCAGGAAGAGGGCTTTCAACATCTCTTTTATCCAGACACTTTGGGGCCGATTCTTATCCAGAACTGAATTCGGTGTACCGTAGACTTACCTTCTAGGAGCAGCAGAACATCGTGTTTGGGAAAAGGACTCAGTGAGAGGAGCAGAGTCCTGGAGCATTTGTCAGGGTGAAACTCCCCTGCAACTCTCCCTGACTTGGAAGGCCAGACCTAGGCTGAGCGTGGGAAATCTCGCTGGGGGCCTCCCCATGAAATGATCCACGAGAGATAGTTACTGACAGCCACGCTGATCATGGCAGTTTAAAGTTTTGAATTCTTAATAGCCAGACCAAGGGCAGGCTCGCGCCTCTGGGAAGTTTCTTGGTGCCCAAGCTCTGGGGTATAGAGTTTTTAAAAACAAAACCATAATTACATCCATGCTGTGATGTGTGTGTGTGTGTGTGTGTGTGTGTGTGTGTGTGTGTGTGACATTAGTGAGGGGTTTAGAGTTGCCTAGTAACATCTGCTCTCTTTACAAGGCTCATCGATAAATTTCAGACACTACATAAATGTTTGGACCATGGTCAATGGACCATCCTCAAGGGTCCCCAAGGTGAATGTGGTGGCTGTTGGGAGTGGAAGACTGAGAAGTGACCAGGCAGGCACAAAATTATGTTAGGATGGCAGTACCTCAGCCATGTCACTTAGACATTTTAAAACATACTGTAGACTTTTTTTTTTATGTGTATGAGTGTTTTTACTTGCATGTATGTATGTGTACCACATGCATGAAGTGTCCACAGAGGTCTTCCATCCCCTAGACTCTACCGAATCCCTCTACAGCCTAGAGGGCCTTCGATCCCCTGAAGATGGTTGTGAATCATGTGGGTGCTGGGAACCAAATCTGGGCTCTCCAGGAAAGAAGCTAACATTCTTAACCACGGAGAACCATGTTTCCAGCCCCAGGTGCAAACAACCAACCAAACAACCCCTACCCCCACCCATGGTTCTCATTTTAATCTATTTTAATTTTACTTCCTGTGTGAAATTTTACATTTTAAAACTTAAAAACAAAACAAAACAAAACAAAAAAAACCAAACAGGGTTTCTCTGTGTAGTCCTGGCTGTCCTGGATCTCACTCTGTAGACCAGGCTGACCTCGAACTCAGAGTTCCACCTGCCTCTGCCTCCCAAATACTGGTATTAAAGGTGTGTGCCACCACCAACCGTGTGAAATTTTACATTTTTTTGAAGCAAAGTATCTTGGTCTTTTCCTTGGAATCTGTGTCCATGGCCTTCATATGTGAAAGTCTTCAGTAAATAGAAAAGGTAAAATCTGTATTGGTTTAATTTTGAAAATGATGTGAAGTAAGGATTTTATCAATTGAGTGTTTGAGACAGTCTTATTCTTATCCCAAGTTGGCCATAAACTTACAAGAATTCTCCTGCCTCAGCCTTCTAAGTCCTAGATGTATTTCTGAATTCAGTTGACGTTCTAATTTCACTTATTTTTCAGCTAATAGAATTTCTCTCTCTCTTTCTCTCTCTCTCTCTCTCTCTCTCTCTCTCTCTCTCTCTCTCTCTCTCTCATTTGTTTTGAGGCAGGTCTCTCTGTGTAGCACCATTTGTCTGGAACTTGCTATGTAGACCAGGCTGGTCTTGAACCTACAGAGACCCTTCTACTTCTGCCTCTTGGGCGCTAGGACTAAAGATGTGCACCACCAAACTAGCCTTAGGGCCACTCTTGTAAGAACTAAATTTGTAAGAGGAGATAAAGAGTGAGCATTTAGTGGTGGCGCATGCCTTTAATTCCAGCACTCAAGAGGCAGAGGCAGGTGGATTTCTGTGAGTTCAAGGCCAGCCTGGTCTAAGAGTGAGTGCCAGGACAGGCAGGACTATTACACAGAGAAACCCAGTCTCAAAAAACAAAACAAAACAAACAAACAAACAAAAAATGAGCATTTAGGTTGAGTTCCGCAGCTGGAGCAGGCTTTACCTACCTGAGAGATGGAGTCTCAAGGTCTGGCCACACTGTCAGGGTGCAGGACCCAGCATCACCGAGACAGAACTGGAGAGAACTCAGCCTCTATGCTTCAACTTTTTTTTTTTTTTTTTTTTTTATAGCTAAGGAGGAAGGGGTTTCTTTGGGGGCAGAATGAGGAAGTAAGCTGCTTTTCCTAGCCTGCAGGGTCTACTGGCTCCTTTTGCAGCCTTCTAGCACATCTGGATCTGCGCCTGGGCCTGGGCCTGGGCTTTTTTCTTTTGTAGTCTCCAAATGGCTGGCATCCTGAAATTTTGAGCTCAATTTAAGATCTTTGTCTTGTTGTGAGTGGGGAAAATGGGGATTTTTAAAATTCTTTCCTGAACCTTTGTTGAACAGCCCTCTACCCTTATTTCTTATAGGTCTGCATCCTCACATACCATCTGCTTGGCATTTTTTTCTATATCTGTCTCTAAGCATTCGATTTTGTGCCCTGGTGCTCAGCCTGGCAGGTATCTGAGTGAGGATGGAGTGGCTCAGTGAACTCTTGCCTTCAAATCCCGCACAAATCTGCCTGTCCGTGCACATCCGGCATGTGTCTGTGTGTACATACCTATGCTTACATCTTGGTTTGTGTGCGTCCGTATTTCTAACACCCGCCTGTGTGCTTGCAGGCCTTTGGGTCATTACCCCAGATCTCCTTGTAGATGTGGCAGCACTGTCCTCTCTGGGGATGGCATGGGGAACAAGGGCACCAGTCTCCAGTCACAAGGGTAACACTGAGTCATTCTCAGACCTGTGTGGCAGAGACCACATTAGTCTCCTATTACATGTTCCAGTTTAG
Organism: Peromyscus aztecus; assembly: GCA_902168405.1. NCBI lineage: Eukaryota > Metazoa > Chordata > Mammalia > Rodentia > Cricetidae > Peromyscus > Peromyscus aztecus. The sequence goes on from CABHPQ010196485.1 coordinate 23,542, forward strand.
TCTGCTACTGCAGGAGAAAGCCCTTTTCCAGGGCCTGTGCTGAGTGCTGTACCTGAGCCTGGCATGAGACCAGTGACAGTGTTGATGTCTGTCCCTGGCAGCCTGTGCCTGTGCCCCACCTCCTGGGTCTGCTGTTGTGGTCTTGCCTGGGACGGTCTCCCTGGGGGCTTCCTGTCTGTTGGCTGTCTCTTAGGAAGGAGTGACTTCCAGGTTTGACTTGGGAGCCCCAGGAACAGCAGGACTGCATTAGTGCTGGGGGCTCCTTCCTCTACAGGCCACGGCAACTCCTTCTGAAGGTTTCCTCTGACCCTGACCATGGGGACTCCTCCACGGGGTTCCTTCTGCCATTCTGACAGTCTTCCTGGCAGTCCGCTCCTCCCCCTCCTCTCACCCTTCTGAAGCACCCACCATTAAGACTGGAAAATAGAATCTCTGTGGTGTCCCCTGAAACCCCCCAGATCCTGAATGTTAACCACCAAGCAGAGTCCTGGCAGGGAGAAAGCTTGTGGGGAAGGGAGAGGGGGCTGCAGCTTCTCACACTACCTGCTCTCACCTGGAGACCAGATTATTCCTCTTTGCAGTCTGCCGCCACTCCCAACTGCCTTAGCTGGTGCTCACACCCCTGCATTGTGTCCACACCCCCCCTCTTCCCTCAGCTCCCTGTTCACTCTAAATCCAAGGACAAAGGTCCTCTGCCTTCAGAGCCTCCAAGGAGTGTTGAGGAATTGTGTTATTTCATGAATACTGAGCAGGCCCAGGGCAAGCCCCAGTGGTTCTCAGCTGAGGCCATGTGAGATCTGGCCCTTCAAGCTTCCACTCAACGGTCTCAGTGGAAGGTCGAATTTCTGTCAGGCTGCCAATTAGGAGGTGAGTGTTACACCATGCTGAGTTGGGGGTGGGGAGGGGTTGGGGTGTTTTGTGCTCCTCTGCAGCAGGCAAGCTGTCTTCTGTGGATGCTGTCCAGGGATATCCATGAGTCTGAGCAGCCAAGAGGGTGAGTCTGGACGACAGGGCATGTGGTGATGTGTACCGACAGGTACACTTTTATATCCTTGCTGCTTCTGACCATGTAGAACACCGAGTCCAGATGCAGTAGAGTCACTGGGAAGTGCAGGGAGAGCATGGTCAAACCCACAGGAGCCCAGAGAGGACTCTCAACCAGCCATTGCCACTCATTGTTCTCAGGGACATGGACTTGAAGAAGGGGTGCAAAGGGGGAGTGCACATCGCCCTCCAGAGTCTACCAGGATCAGCTTCTGTATTGTTAGCCCTCCAGAGTCTACCAGGGTCAGCTTCTGTGTTGTTTGCCCTCCAGAGTCTACCAAGATCAGCTTCTGTGTTGTTTGTCCTCCAGAGTCTAACAGGGTCAGCTTCTGTGTTGTTTGCCCTCCAGAGTCTACCAAGATCAGCTTCTGTATTGTTTGCCCTCCAGAGTCTACTAAGATCAGCTTCTGTAATGTTTGCCCTCCCTGTTGTTGTGATAAAATGTTTGTTAAAGAAAGGTTCCTTTCGGTTTGCCGTTTGAGGGTGCAGTGCACCATGGCCCGAAAGGCGTGGCAGCAGGAGTGTGAGACAGCTGGCTGGTCACATGACATCCACAGCCAGGAAGCAGAGAGAGATGAACACTGGTGCTCAGCTCGCTTTCTCCATTTTATTCAGTCTGGTGTCCCAGCCCACAAGATGGTGCTGCCCACATTCAGACTGGGTCTTCCTACACCAACCCACAGCCCATCACACCTTCCACTCTGGACCTGCCTTCACACATACCACACCATACAAACATCACCGGGGTTACCAATGGCGTTGTTCACTCCCTCACATCAGGAGTCTTTGAAGCTGTGCACTGTGACAATGAGTGAATTCCTTTCACTTTCTCCATTGTTTGGAGCACCTTGCTTTACTCAGGGAAGAACTGGAGAAGAAGCAGTTAGGTTTTGAATTGGCAGGTTTACTAAGGGACAGCTATGGATGAAGGAAGCTATAAGCACAGGTCACTGTGGCAGGGATTCAGAGTCCAGCTATTTGTTCAAAGGCAGGTCTATGTGTTGCTGGGTGAGTCTCCATCTATGACTGAAAAGTTTCTGCACCTCAATAAGCCTCTCCGCCAATGCAGCAATCCGAATCAGACCAAATCAGACCGAATTAGAAAAAGCCCTGATTTAACGGGTAAAGTGTTCCCGGGTGATTCTCTGACCCCCCAGAGAGGAGACAGGGACGGGAGACCTGAAAACCACGTGTCTGTTTCCTTGGGGGCAGTTTAATTACCCTGTGGGAGTGGTCTTGAGCATCTCTGGGGGAACAGCCATGTTTGGCAGGACTTTCTGAGTGTCAGGGTCTGTGCAGAGAGGTGGGGCTTCCACACAATCATCCCAGACTCTTATAGATGCCAGGGTGCCAGGGGCTGAGGTGGAGCTTCCACCAGAACAATGACCACTGGATTTTGATCATATTAAAAAGGAAAATGTACAGTATGATCACCTGATCCAGGTGGGCAGGAAAGGTCTGTGGCTGGGACCGGTAATATGTGGGCGTCAGGGCTCAGCAGGGAGTGGTGGAGTTTGGGTGGGGTAACACCTAGACAGCTCATACCAGGCCAGTGTCCACCACCCAGGTAGGTGACGGGAGGCAATGTGGGACTCTGGCCTTGTGGAGAAGGGCTCCTCAGCATCTGAGCCCAGCATAGTGTGACTTGGGTGGGATGAGATTGCAGGTACCCACAGGAGGTGAGATGACCCCTGTATTCCAGGTAGTCTGTGAGGTTTGAATCCACCAGACTCAGAAGAAAGCCTTTTGACAGTGTTCGATCAGGTGTGAAAAAACTCAGGGTAACAGTTCTCAGTGACCCAGGGCTGTCATGTGACCTTCAACACCTCAGGCTAGGAGTGCCCACTCATCCTTCCATAGTGTACATGTGCATGTGCTCAAGCACAGTGGGCACACAGAGATGCATGGCACACACTGCATGTAGCTACACACCCACATATACACACACCTCACACACACACACATATACACACACCTCTCACACACACACAAACTAGACACAGTCACTTGGACACACATTATATGCAGATACACACAACTCAGACACACATACTACAAAGATGCACACAGACACAGAGACATACACACCACATAGACACTCATGTACACAGCACAGGCATCTGTAAGGGGTTGGTTATAATTTGTAATAGGGTTGGGGATGAAACAATAAAGTTTAGATTCAAGAATCTCTGTTTAGACTCAGAAATCTCTTTAAAAAGGGGGGGATAGAGGATAGGATAATAAAGTAGTGTAGTGGGTAGCCTTTTAACTACGTGGAGTGGCCTTAATAATTTAACCAATAAAGTAGATTATTGTATCTCCTTGTAAACTAATTTAGCAACTATCAGCTCTAGATGATTTGCATTAGTATGGATTCTTGTATATTGATACAAATGTAAAATTATTTTTCTATTCCTGTTTAAGATAATTTGTATATTATATTTGTCATAGTGTACATATGTTCCTACTCTTGTTTAAAATATTTTTGTATTTTGATACAAATGTAAAATTATATTTGTCATACAGTATGTTTGTCTACTTCTGTTTAAGATATTTTGTATATTGATACAAATTAAGGATATTGTTGTCATATTGCACTATACATTTCTACCTCTGATTAAGATATTTTTGTATATTGTCACAAATTTAAGGTCATTGTCCTTATACTGTACATCTGTCTACGGATTTTTTTATAATGTTAAACCTTAGTCTTTAAGCTATTTAGGTTGGTAAAAATTACAGGTTAATAGTCACCCATGCTTGTCATACTTATAGTCATATTAGTTAGGTTTCCTAGATATACAGAGATATATGCTGATGGATAGATAATCTTCAAACACTTCATAGACGTAGAGAATATGGCATTTAAAATGTTTTAATAACTTAAAATTCTGTTGACATGAGACACAATTGTTCCTGGCAGCACTGATCTACTCTCAAGAGGATGTTGGGCATCGAAGACATTCCTTATGACATTTGTCTTCTTGGGCAAAAATGGCCTATTGGGCAAAGAACTACCTTTGCCTCAACTGCTGACAGTAATCCAGATGAGCAGGACATAAGGAAAAGCAACTGCCAAACCTTGCCGAGACAAGGTAGGACAGTCTTTCAAAATATCCTGCTTCTGAAAATGGTCTGTCAGATATTCTAGGCCTGTAGTCAATAGTGGTTGCCCCAGTGTTGCAGAGAAACATTGGGTGACTCTCCAGGCAGCCAGCTGTTTCTGTCATACCTTGCATCTTTTGGAAGTTGCTTGCTTGCACTTCCCACTCACTCAGGTAATATTATTTTCCTTCTCAGGTCTTTGAGAGGGTTGAAAACTAGGTAGTTACAGTTACAATACTCTTGTATTTTATTTTTACTAAGAGCATTTCAGGTACATGATTTAGATTCTTCAGGATAGGACAGCTATTGGAGTAATCTCCGTAATTTGCCAATTACCTTTGACTTGGACATTTAGTATATGTTTCTTGCTTGATGTTGTTCTTGATGGTTGTAGTTCCATTTTTGTCTATGTTATTACCTTTTGTTTCTTCTAGACAATACTTGATAATTGTTTTTATGGTATATAACTTTATATTAGGTTTAGAACCTTCTTATTTAGACAAAAAGGGAAGTGTTATGGGAATTCGCTCTGCCAATGACCTTGGGTATGTGGTCTGATAGAGGCGTGTTTTTTTCTGAGTACTTGACTGATTAAAACTGAGGAGGGGGCATGCACTTGCTCTCTCTTGGGGTGGTCAGAGACCAGATGGCTGGTTCCATTCACCCCAGGGCAGAACAGAGGACAACAGCTGTTTACTTTGTTCTGTATCCATGAGTGTCTTTCTCCCCATTTTACATCTTAATAAAACCTTGATACCCTTTAACAGACTCTCATGGATTCACTTAACAGCTTTCCTTTTCTTGCAGTCTTGTCTTAACAAAGTCACGCCCTCAGAAGTCTCCTCTGAGCCTCTAGAGTCTGGAGACCTCATGCTACCTGGGACTTTCCTGCTGTGGCGGTTCAGTTCTAGCCACATGTTCTGGATGTGTGAGGTTGTAGAGCTGCAGTCTTCATCAACACAGCCCCTTGCTTTGGCATGCATAGACACTGCTTTTCTGACTCTAGTTCAAGGCTGCCATGGGGCAATAGTCTTGTTTGCTTCTTAGGATACGGATCTTCTTTTCAGCCTAAAGCTGGGTCTGATTTGAGCTCCAGTCTTGTAGCATTATGAACTTACTTCTCTCACGCAGAAGGTCTGGAGAGGGAAGCAATAGTTTCCCAAGCTCTCCGGCACTATGCTGTTTTCTTGTTCAGTGTTTTCCTGAATCATCTTTTGCATCTCTTTGCTTTCAATATTTAAAAAAATTATTTATTTGCTGTTATTTGTTATTATGTGTCTGTATGTATATCTGTGTGTACATATGCTCATGTGAGTGCAGGTGTCTGTGGAGACCAGAAGAGGGAGCCAGAGCCCCTGGATCTGGAGTTACAGGTGATAGTAATCCACCTGACATAGGTGTTGTTAATCAAGCTTGGATCCTCTGCAAGAGCAGTAGGTACTCTTAACCACTGAGCCTTCTCTCTAGACCCTTTACTTTAAGTTTTAAAAGTACTTTTATTTTAGATGTGCTCTTACAAACTGTCTTTTTTTAAAAAAAATTAAAGTTTCAGATTAAGGCTCTAATTTACCTCTGCATTCAAAGTTTTTCTTTTGCTTTTTAGAGGGGCTATGTAGTCCAGGTTGGTTTCAAATTCCTGGGCTCCAGGCATCTTTCTGATCAGCTGGGATTATAAGTTCTGTTACATTAATTGTGGTATTAGGCGAGTGCATTTTTTTCTGTATGATTGTATTTCTTGTGGTTTCTCATGTTTTCTTTCTTTGCTCCTTTTATTCACTCTGTTATAGTAAACTGTGGGATCAGCCCTCTGCTGAGTGTGCTAAGGCCTTGAGACAGGCACATGCACCCTTATCTTTGTCAGTTCTGTCGAGAGCATCCCATTTTGCTTACAAGCTTATTCTAGTCTGTCATGGTGGCTCATGTCACTGGTCCCTGCACTAGGGAAACTGAGACAGAAAGAGTACCTCAAGTTCAAGTCTATCCAGAGCTACCTAGAAAGATTTCCTCAAAAAAAAAAAAAAACCCAAAAACCAAAACAAACAAACAAAAACCAAAACAAACAAAAATAGGCCAAAGAACTAACCAGACACCTCACCACAGTTCTACAGACGGCAGCTGGGTGTGGCGCTGCACACTCACGGTCCTGGCACTTGCTGATTGCCGGTGAGAAAGGCAGGAGAGTCAGGAGTTCAAGGCCAGACTGGGCTACACGGGAGAACCCTGTTCCACAAAAATAAATGAAAAGCCCATTTCTAGTGATGACCAGTCCTCTCAGATTACAGTCCTTGCCGAAGGACTTTCTTCTTACTTCACTTCGAATTACCTCTGTTTTAAGCTTTTGCATTCTTTTATTGTATTTTTAAAAAGCACAAACCTAAAGTTTCAGAAACGTGCAATCTGCAGCCTGTCACTGTCACCTGTGACCTCACAGTGCAGGCCATGCCCATCAGCTCTGATCCCTCACTGTCGCCTGTGACCTCACAGCTCACCCTTAAGCTCCCATACCATAGCTGTTTCATTCTGTCTTTCTCTAACATGTTGTTGAGTGTGTGTCTCTGTGAGATGTGAATGAGCATGAATTACCATTGTGGGTGTACACTTTTTTGGACTTGGTCTCATTGTTTAAACCTGCATAGCCTGGAACTTAGTATGTAGACTAGGCTGGCCCTGAAATCACAGAGATCGACTTGCCTTTGCGTCCTGAACATTGGGGTTAAAGGTGTGCAACATCACACAGTGATGCATTGGCTGTACTCTTTAGTGGGTAGTCTAAGAGTGAGATGCAGACAAGGTGATAGTCCTGACCACTTTGATTGATCTCTACTGAGGACAGCTTCCTCTGTAAACTGGTCAAAGCAGAGTTTTAACATAGTTGCAACACGGGTTGGGGATTTAGCTCAGTGGTAGAGCGCTTGCCTAGCAAGCGCAAGGCCCTGGGTTTGATCCTCAGCTAAAAAAAAAAAAAAAAAAAAAAAAAAGAATAGGTTCAGATCCTTTGACCTTGTTCTTGTCCAACATAGTTACAATACAACACACACCAAGATCTGCAGGTGACTTGGTCGTTTACTTCATGGCTCTTTGCAAAATCAAAGACAGGTTCCTTGTGTATAACCTTTATGGCTCTTCATTATTCTTCTTCTAGGTTGGGTCCCAAGCCTTTATGTTTCTGCCTCTTGTGACACTGACATTGAGAACAGGCCAAGTCAGCTCTTCTACAGAGTGTTCTGTCAGCTTGGGTCTCTGACCTGGCTGTGTTCTGCCTTGTTTTTACCATGTGACCTTGTTCTCTGGGCCACAGCACCAGGACCAGGGGCTCTCAGCTGCCTCTTCCTTTCTGTCTTTCCCCTGTTGGTTTCTGTCTCATTCTTTCTGGGTCTCTGTGTCTGTCTGTCTGTCTCTCTCTGTCTCTGTCTCTGTCTCTGCTTTGTTGTGCCTGTCTGCCTCCCTTTCTTTGTCCGCTTTTATCTTTTACTGTCTCTCTCTTTCTTTTTCTCTTTTTCTCTCAGTCTCTTTATCTCTCCCTCCTCTCTTTCTTGACTTCTGGGAATGTCTCTCCCTGTCTCTGTCTCAGCAGAAGACCTGTAGAGAAGTCTGCTTACTTTACACACATTTGGCATTTGTCAGCAGACAGGCTTTCTAAACCTGTCTTTTACCACAGGACTTGAAGTGTAGATTTTAACTCAGGGTTCAAATCTTGCTCCTGTTGTTCCTATTGTGAATGGATGGAAGCTGAGACACCTGGGTCTTGGTCTAAGCTGGGCTAGACCCATGGACAAACAATCGGTCTGACCCTGAAGTCAGCCTGGAGGCTCTGGGATGCCTCAAGTAAGAGGAATGACCTCAGGTGGTCTGTTTCAGTGCAGGGTTTTCTGTTTGCATGTCTGGTCCCCTGATACTTGGTGGTTTTTTTTTTTACACATTTATTTTATGTATGCATGTAATGTACATGTGTGGGCACACACATGCTATAGCACACTTGTGGAGGTCAGAGGACAACTATTTGGAGCTGACTTTTCTCTTTCCTTCCTGTGGGTCCTAAGGATCAAAACAAGTTGTCAGGCTTGATGTCAAATGCCCACACCCACGGAGCCATCTCACCTGCCTGTATTTGTTCTTTTTTTTTTTAATGCTTTTGAGACAGGGTCTTGCTGTGTAGCCCAGGTTAGCCTTGAACTTGCCATCCTCCTGCCTTGCCCTCCTGAGTGTTAGGAGTAGAGGCCTGTGCCACCATGCCCAACTTCATTTGCTTCATAATTAACAAAGCCCTCTGACCATCAACCCTTTAAAATGACTGTTGATGCTACAGAAGGCCTGGGTCTCAGGGCCACCAGCTGAGGCTTGGTCAGAGGGAACACCTCTGAAGCAGGTGCACATCTCCCATGTGGCTTTGCATCTTGATGGGGTGCAAAGTGGCAGGGAGATGTGCTATCTCCCAGCATTCTTCCATGGATACAATGACTAGCTTAGAAAATGCAGCATGAAGTGTAATTAGCGAAAGTCACAATACCCTACCAAGCCTTGCAATCAAGCCACATTGCACTGTGCTCTCTCGGAAAAATCAAGAATGAGCTTTGTCCTTTTTTTTTCCCCTTTGAGGTGATTATTCCATTTCTGAGTCACTCAGAAGCTGAGGGGAAACACAATGCCTTGGAGTGGGCCTGTGGTAAGTGACAGGGTCTTCTGGGGGAAGGCAGACCCAGTTACACATTTGTTTGGAGGTGTGTGAGCATGTGTGTTTGTGTGAGTGTGTGTATGAGATTTTTTTCCATATAAGCTTCTGTTCTTCTGCATTAAAATAATAGCCTAATTAATTTTCATATTCGCCTGACTGTGCATCTAAGCCTGTGTCACAGGAGGAAATTACTAATAGGGTTCGTGCCAATTTGCAGGGTGCGTACTGCAGCCTGCAGCAGGAGGGTCGGAGCTTTGTGTGCCCGACAATGGAGGGAGTCAGCCGCGGAGGCTGATTACTTAGGCAGCCTCCAGACAGATTCCCCAGCCCATTGAAATTCCAATCATTTCCACGTAATATTCCCATCTAGATAATTGTCAACTGGCCCTTATCATTATTTATTATGCAAAATTGAATTTTTTTGAAGCGTGAAGAGTGAAGTAATTCCATATGCAAACAGCTCAGGCTCTCCTGTGTATTCTGATTACGTACATGTTGATAAATTCACTTATGATGAGTGACAGCGTGAGGTTTTGGGGTCAGATCGGTCAATCCGTGGAAGATGCTGATGAAAATGACTAACTAAATACCAGCAGAGTCCCTCGCACACCTCAGGATGAGCATGCAGAATGCCAGTGTCGAGCCTGCGTCTATTAATAACTAAGTATGATTGCATGTAACGAGCAGAGAGCTTCCTGGTGATTGAAGTGCGATAGTTTTGATCTTCCAGATGTCGCTGCTTAGAAATTCACATTGCTCTCTTACTGATAGATGTGGAATGACCTTCTCAGACCTCTTGCTGTTGAAACCCCTATTGTTCCCAGCCCTCGAGTCAAGCTGGGGCGTGCGTCTCCCCCGGCCTTGGCTGGTGCTTTGTCCTCTGTCTCATGAAGTCCTTCACTATGAGGCCATGTGGGTGGATGGTGATGTTGGTGTGATGTACATCCTCACAGGTCATGTTCACCTCTTCACCCTGGGACTGACAGCCTGGCCTAAGCACAGAGATGAAACCTTCAGGAGGGACAGGCTCATGGTTTGCCCTCAGTGCCTGACTCAGTGTTGCCCTTGGTTTGAAGCCTTGGAAGAGGAAGGTGGGAAGGCCCAGCCTAGGGCCACCTTAGGGTTAGGCATTTAGCCTCATGGGAGCTCAAGGGTAGAGCTCAGAGTTCAGAGAAGGACTTGTCTTGATACCCCAAGGAGCCCATTCTCTGGGTATGGGGTTGTGACTAGGTTTTGAGGAAAACGGAGGTCCTTCAGCATCCATGGTGAGCGCGCGTGTGTAAGAACTGACAACACTGGCTTTGGACAGACTAGCAATGGGACATATTCTGGATCCATGTTAGCTCACATACCTTCCAGAAAGAACCATCTTATCCATTTCTGCAAAGGTGCCACTCAGGATTTGAGCCTAGAGTGCACTGAAACTATCCCTCTGCCCAGGAAGCATCACCTCAAGGTGATGTCTCCACGTCTGTATACATGCTACAGTGTCTCTGTTTAGATATTGAGTTCCTCTTGACAAAGTGGTGTGATGTTCAGAGTCCAAGTTCTCCATTTCTATGAACCTTATTCCTAAGTATTTTATCCCTCGTGCTCTTGTGGATGTAACTGCTGTGTCTTTGGAGTGCTCCCTACAAGTGTGTAGAGACACCATTGATTTTTGTGTATGGATCTCATGCCCTGTTCTCTTGCTGGGCTCCTACATTAGCTCACAGCAGATCCCTGGCGTCTTTTGTGTGTGAGTTCTTACCATCTGCAGATTGACATGACTTTGTTTTCTTTTCCATTTCTTTACCTTTCTTGCTTACTTGCTAGATAGGGCTTCTGTTGAATTGACAGGTGACATAGGTACTCTGGTCTTCTTTCAGAAAGATGGGGAATGCTCAGCCTTCATCACTGTTAAGTTAACTTGAGGCTTTTTATAGATCTCTTTCAGCAGGTAGAGGAGGCAGAAGGTGTTCCTTCCTGTTAGAATTTCTTTCTTTCTTTCTTTTTTTTTTTTTGAGATAAGATTTCACTATGTAGCCCAGAGACATGCTGAATAGACCAGGATGGCCGTGAACTTGCAGCAATCCTCCTGTCTCTGCCTTCTGAGTGCTGGGACCACAGGTGTGCACCACCACACCTAGCTGTTGTTCCATGTTTTCATCGTGAAAAGATGGAGTTGAGATTTTTCTGTGTATACGGAAACGATTTTGTGAGTTTTGTGTGTACTCTGTTGACTTGACATGTGCGCCTGAACAAATCCTTCTTGGTCCTGATCACAATTCTTACCATACCTTGCTGGGTTCAGTCTGCTAGTGTGCTGTTGAGAAAACTTTGCCTTTATATTCACGAGAGGGATCGCTCTGCAGCTTTCTTTCCTTGCAATGTCTTTGTCTGCTTTGATCCTCAATGATACTGGACTCATAAAACGCTGCATATTCTCAACCAAACCAAAACAAAAGAAAACAAATCAAGACAAACCATCTGCACTCAAACTAACTCCCACTCTGTAAGTGGATGAAATGCTTCAAAACTCTGCTAAGGATCAACATGCAATTTGCTGATCTTGCAGTTTATGGAGTCTCCATCCAGAGGACCAGGGGCAGCAGATAAGTGGAGAAGTCTGCTTCTGGGGGTTAACTCCACTCACAGTGGTGACATCTGTCAGCACTGACACCTTAAAACTGGTACAGGTTCAGGCTTACTTTAGCTCAGGTTTGTCCCAATCCTTGAGGTAAGGCACCGGTCCGATGCTAGTGTTGAAGACCTTGTGTCAGCTCTTTGCCCTACTGGGATCAGACCTGGGGAGCCATGCTTCTAGATGTTTCTGCATCCCCTTTACGGGTGCCAAGCATCCCCCTGAAGAAAACATGGAGCTGGAGAAGTGTCCATGGTCTGTGTGGCAGCCACATTGATATCCTTGGGCCATGTAGCTGCTGGGGGCCATGTTGATGGTGAGTGGCCTCTGCTGCTACCTGAGGCCATGTTGATATCCTTGGCTTGTGCTACCACTGGGGGCTAAGGTGGTGCTGCAGCCGAGGACCATGTTGATGTCTGTGGTCCGTACTGCCACTGGAGATCATGCTGAGGTCCGTGGCACACGATAACACTGGAGACTATGGATGCCTGTGGTCTGGGCTGTTGCCAGAAACCATGTGGAAGTTCACGATCCATGCTCCTGCTGAGTATAAAGGGCAAAGAATCGACTTTCACAGTGGATATTGATGACTGCAGACTCACAGTTGAGAAAGGGGAACATAGAAGGCTTCTGTGGCAACTACTACGTCCCACCCCATCACATCCCCAAAGGGTAACAGCCTAGGCAGGAAACCATCTAAGAGAACTCTGAAAAACTGTGGTAAGGACGCTGAAGTGTAGCTCTTCACAACTGAGGGCTTCTGGTGGGGGTGTGAGTGGGGAAGGACTCAGTTTTCTTTAAGGGGCTGGCCGCTGGGAGTTTGGCCATGCTCCAGGGAGAGTATATGGGCAACACAATTGGACTTGTGGTTTTTTTTCCTTCTTACTTTGTTGTGGGGGGAGGCCACAAGGATGGGAGCGCGAACTTGGGAGGATGGGAACTGACTGTGAGTGACCAGGTGCATTATGTGAAATTCCCAAATATCCAATAAAGAATATGTTGGAGAAAAAAAAAAGATAAAGGAGCAAGAATCAAAGGGAAGCCGCTGAGAACAGGGTGAGGGCAGGGTGAGGGCCAGCAGAGCCCAGCAGCAGGAGCAGGCCTGGCTTAGGGCTCTGGTCCTTATTCCTGTGTCATTGCAGACCACGGGGACCAGGCTGGAGAGAGAAGAGACAGGAGCTAAGCATGGCTTGTATTTTTTTTTTCTGTAGTACAGATTCTGTGGAAAACAGTAGAAACTGGAAGAAAGAATTGGCAAGTGTGGGCTGAGAAAATGAAAATTTTTACATGAAGCAGCAGTTCGGTTAAAAAAAAAAAAGCAACCACGGTTTTTGAAAAATGTTTAGTGTGTGTGTGTGTGTGTGTGTGTGTGTGTGCCTTGCACTTATGCACACGTCCCGCAGAGCCTGTTTGGAGGTCAGAGGATGCCATGAAACGGTTGCTTCACCCCTTCAACTGTGTGTGTCCTGAGGAGGAAACTCAGGTCTTCAGGCTTGGGAGCAAGTGCCTCTGCTGGCTGATCCATCCTCCCCCCCCCCCCCCAGTGCTGCGGGTGGTGGCTGTTTTTGTTTTTGAAAGAGGGAAACATTTATTTCAGCTCACAGGTGGGGATGATACCGTGGCGGCAGGAGTGCGCGTGTTCTTTGTATGTGATTTGAGTGTATTCTTCCACAGCTCCCGGTATTGTGGGAAGTAATGGAAGTCCTTAGGTCGTTGGAGTATGTCCACATAAGGGATTAAGTTACCCTGTGGGACCCTGAGCTCTCACAGAGTGAGTCAAGGGAAGGCTGATCCTAGCAATCTGTTCCTTGGCTTCCTGTGTAGGAACGCTGTCTTTCACTTCTACATGGGCTACTGTTGGGTCTGGGGACACACAATAATGGGGGACAGACCACTGAAGGCTATTAAAACAGATGCAGCTTAATTCCAGGATAAAAAATTACCTTGAGGCACAAAAGCTTATCGGCTAGCTGAGACAACAGCCTGTGTTCAGGATTCTGAGGCTGTGGAGATGGAGGTGGGTTCTGGCCCCCTTTTTATAGCTAAAATAAGCATCAGGCATGAGGTGCTTACTAGAAGTCACTTAGAAACATCGATTAAAAGTTAACTTTGGTCCAGGCAGTTGTTGGCTGTAAGGGGCAAGGGGGTTAAAAGCTAACCCCTGGCTGTGGACAGGGGAGCTGCTGTAAGCAGACAGCCATTGTTAGCAGTTCACCTTTAGGGCTGATGACTGTCAGCTTTTAGTTTTTTAGGTTTACAATTTTATATTTCTATATTCCCGGACCCTTCACCACTGCCAATCTTAGATGCCAGACTATGGGTTACACACACCTGTCTTCTTTGAAATGTGATCCTTTTACAGATATTTTCTCCCAGTAACAGAAATGGACAAATACAAACAGACTGTTCTAGAACAAGGCACCGCTATCTGTTACTTTTATGTTGCTGGGCTAAAACACCAGGATGGAAGCAAACAGAAGAAAGTTTTCTCTGGCTTGAGTTTCCAGAGGAACACGTTCCACGGGAAAGCATGGGGCGGGAGCAGGAAACCGGCTAATCACATTTCATCCGCACACAGGAAGCAGAGAAAGAAACCCAGGAACTGGAAGCAAAGCTATAAACCTCCAAAACCCCAAGGACTTCTCAAGGACAGAGCCTGTGGAAAACAGTATAAACCAAGAAGGGAATGGCAAATACAGGCTGACAATTTTAGCATGAAGCAGCTTTTTGTACCCACAGTGTTATCTTCTTTGAAATGTTATAATTATATTTTATTTATTTATTTATTTATTTATTTATTTATTTATTTATTTATTTATTTATTTATGAGTATCCTCTAACAAGGCTCCACACACTAAATGTTCCACAGCTTCCCCAAACAGTGCCACTAACTGTGGACCAAACGCATGAGCCTGTGGGTGACATTGCTGTGCCAGCATCTAATCTCAGCCACATAGGCTACCCCAGTACCTGGGTAGCATCCTCCCAGGCCAGGCACCCCTCAATGAGGCCCTGTGTGATCTCATTGTTCTCTCTATCTGGAAGGCTCTCCTATCTGGTGGTGGCCCTGCTGGCTTCCTCCTCTGACAGCTTTCCCTGGCCCCTCTCTGGCCCCAGCCTCCTCATCCAGCTTTCTCTGGGGCCTTTGCTCCAATGCTGTGTCTCCCAACCACGGTGTGATGCAGGCAGCATTTCCTTCATCATGCTCACTGAATGAAGTGATGGTGCCTGGAGCAGCAGTGCCTGGAAGGCCACTCTGAGCCCTTACCCCTCAGCTCGGCGCTTGTGGGTGGACATGGCCTTCCCTTCATCTTTAAATGAGGCCAAGAGTTGCTCTACTGCCCCCAGCTGCTAGGGGTTTTCTTTAAAAATTTACAGTCTTGGAGGCAGCAAGGACCATTTCAATTCTTTTCATCTGCTGCCCAGGGTGAGTCCCAGAGAAGTGACCTGAGTCACCCAGGGTCTCAGGCTCCTGAGGGTAGAAACCCCCTCAATCATCTCCCAGTGGGCTGGCTTTTCTTAAAAAGCTACAGGAGTTGGAAGTAGGGATGGAACGCCTCTTTGAAAAGATGTTGCTAGGATTGGCCACAGGCAGGGTGACAGGACGACATAATCTAGATGAGTCCTTTCAGCAGCTCTTCTTCAAAGAATGAACCAGAATTACCTGTCTCCCAGGTTTCTCTGGTGGCGTACCCAGTAGATGCTCTGGCTTCTGTCTGACCCTGCTGGAATCAGGTCTGGGTTTCCTGAGCGCGGTGAGGCCTTTGGTGTGGAAACTCTGAGTCTTCTGTCCTTGCACTTAGAACAGAATGAATATTTGTTGATGGAAAGAATGAATTTATAATTTTGAGCCTCTGGCTCTCCTAGCTAATGCAAGAATCCTGGGAAGTGAATCTGTGAAGTTTTGATCAAAGCTGCCTCAGATCCTTCTAGAACAAGGAGGGATATAAATAATAATACAAAGGTGAATGCCTGTGCTGGTGAGGGAAGGGGGTGCTGGTCCCCATGTTCTGCCTGTTAGGATTCTGCCACTCCTCCAGCAGCATGACCATATATGCGCAGTTCAGTAGCTAAGTAAGGGGTCTTGCATCTTACGTCATCTGTGAGCTGCGTGATTACATAATGGGAGCGGCATGGTCACACAATCTGCGCACGCATGCATGACCTAGCTCCGTAAGCCCACATGCACATGTGCAGGGAAATCCATAAGAAGCCGGACACAGACCCCTCCTGTCTTTTCTGCTCTCTCCTCCTCCCACCTCTGCACATGTCTTCCACAGGCCTGGTCACTCTCTTCTGTCCCCTCCCTGCCTCCTCCTAATAAAGCTCTGATACTGGGTTTTGTCTTGCCTTGTGACCTTTCTCGCACAGTAAACCAACACTGCCACTTTACTGGCTTTCAAGATTGAGAAGACATCAGAGGCAGAAGCATATCATACCCTAGCATATTTCATGGCAGAGTGGAGACTGGAAATGAGTCCTCAGGATACCAGACAGTGCTGCCAGAGAGTTGCATGCTCATCTTGGTGATCTTGGTGCTTGTAACATTTTGGCCTGGAGGCTGAGGCTGCCACACCTAAGCGTGAGCTAGTTCAGATTTCCCTAGAATTAGAGAGAACTCGGCTGTCACTGGAATAGTCATGGAGAGTCGGGGTCTGTGGCTCCTAGTGGAGCTGGTGGGGGGATATATCCATTAAGAAGGTGGCTGGCTGGCCCTTACTCCTATCTCAGTAGCAGAAGTTCAGGTGGGTTGAAGTGACATCAGACTGGCCTATGGAGGAGCTGGTGACTGTGGGTGGGGATTATGAATGGCAGAGAGTGAAGTAACTTCAGAAGACCAGGAGAAAGCCTCAGAATTCTCCCTAGTGTCCCTGATGAGGAGCATGGGTGGAGACAGGGACTCAGGAGTAAGGACAACCAGGACCTGATGCTTGCAGAGTAGTAAGATGGGGAGCCACAGAGAGAAAGCTCAGGAATCCAAGGCAGGGTGTGGGCTTATGTTGAAGGAAAGATTGGGAGGAGGAGGAGGAGAGGCCCTGGGAAGGGGCCTGATGTGGGCGTCCAGGTAGATGAGTGTAGCTCAGTCTGGAGGCACATTCTGGCGATGGTTCACATGCACTGGCCAGCAGCTGATGTGAGGAACAGGGTGCAGAGTGGTCCACTGAGGCAGGAAAGAGCAACATCAGGGAAACACTCACGCAGTGCGAGGATCTCCATCCAGTCATTGATTCCCCGTACGCTTCCTTCTCTCTACTCAACACCAGGTTACTGACTCACCTCCAATGCTGGACACCCTCTTTTCTGGGTCCTGCTGCTGATGGCAGTGTGTGTGTGTGGTGCAGTACACTGCTCTAGTTTGAGGACGTTTGGGAAACTTGCCTTGTGGCCCCTGAAAGGACTTCCTGAGGGTGTGGGTGCTCACTAATCTGACCTGTAGTCTAACATGCTTTACTTCCAGAGGCATTTTAGTAACTCATTAACAGTCTGTTGTCTTGAGAGCTCGGCTGTATTGGTGGAGTTTCTGGGAGAAGTGAGAGGTGCTGGGGGCAGGTGGAGGGGACTTGGCTGGTTTAATAGGGCCTCTCCCATCTCCACCAGCACACACTGCTACCCTGAGGGATTTGAGACATTTATTCTGTCTGTGGCTCAAGGGAGTTTAGAGAATTGCTGCACATACCTTTCCAGTGTTTAAAGAATTAAAATGTAGCAGAAACCTCATTTTCCAAAAGGAGGTGTCCTGTGTATTTCTCAAGGAGACAATGTCGCTAACTGTGTTCTGATCCCTAGACTGCCTTGGGACAGCCTTCAACAACAAAAAACAAAGTAGCCAAGGTACCAGCAACCAAACAAGAGAGAAGGCAGCAGTATAGACAAATTTTTTTAAAGGTGAGGTATGCAGGCTCTTGTCTTTATTTTTTTATTCTCTTTAAAATGCTTTAAATTGAAGATAGATTTTTTTGCATATAATATATTCTGATTATGGTTTCCCCTCCCCCAGCTAATCTAAGATCTTCCACCTAAGTTCATGCCCTTTCTTTATCTTTCTGTCTCCTTAGAAAAAAGGCAGGCATCTAAAACAAACAAAAGAAAAAAAGAACCCAAGAAAAAGCACAAGAAACATAAATGCAGAGACACACATGTTCACACACACAGAAATCCCATAAAAATACAAAACTGAAAACCATAATGTATAAGCAAAAGACCTGTAAAGGTTTAAAAGAATCCAGACAAAGGATTATTAGACAAACACCTCCAAAAACACCATTGAGTTTGTTTTGTGTTGGCCACCTACTGCTGGGCATGGGGCCTGTCCTGGAGTGTGGTTTAGATCCCCAGTGAGACTCCATTGAAGAACACTAATCTTTCCTTTGAGAATGATTATCAATGGGAGATAGCTTCTGGATTAGGGATGGGGCCTTGTGTCCACTTCCCCTCTCAGTGCTGGGACCCCATGTGGCTTAGACCTGTACAGGCCCTGTGTGTGCTGCCACAGTCTCTGTGAGATCACATGTGCATCAGTCCTGTTGTGCCTAAAAATAAATAAATAAATAAGTAAGTAAATAAATAAGTAAAAGGCTGTTGTTTTTTTTTTTAATTTATGTGTGCCTATCTGCATGAGTTTATGTGCACCATGTACACTCAGGTACCCACAGGGCATCAGACAACCTAGAACTGGAGATACAGGTATTTGTGAGTCACTGATGTGGATGTCAGAAACTGAACCTGGGTCCTTTGCAAGAGGAGCAAGTACTCTTAACCACCAAGCCATTTCCACAGCCCCAGATGAAAACATTTTGAAACTGAAGGTCAAATAAGACTTTGGTCCTAAGGAATAATGAATTGGGTGCCTGAGGTAGCAGGCCTTGTGGAGCCCAGATGCACCCAAAGCCCCTGCCAGTGTCTAGTTTAGTTGTACCTTGTGATGGATGGCGTGGCTTTGTTTTGTAAATCATACTGTCAACTTTCTTGTACGTTTTAGCAACTGTAGAAGAACTTTTAAATGTGTAAGTCTGGGGAAAGGAAAAGTGGGGAGAGTCTAGTGTGAGAGCAAGCTTCCTACAGCCCAGGGCTGAGGCAGGAGGCTGAGCAGGCCTGTACAGAGGTGCTGAAGCCTCCAGAGAAGATGTATACTTTCATCAGTTTGGCCCTATCCTGGCCACAGAGGACCTGCTCTTCCCTCTTTTGGAATTTACTGGGACCACCTTGGTTCATCTCTGGGCATGAGAAAGTGAACGGAAGTCCTCAAGTCACAGCTGGGCCTGGCCTCAAGACAGTTCTTAGCTCTCTTCTGGCTGTAGAGTGAGGTGTGGTTGGAATGCAGACCACCACAGTATATAGATATTTGTGAGAAGTTGAAGGGATGGCTCCTCACAAACTGTATCAGCATCAGAGTTCTCTGAGCCACGTAGTTTGGGGATTTTCACAACCCTACTGTGTCTAAAAACCTACTCAAAAGCCTGGAGCTCTAGCAGCCCAGGATAAGGAGGGGGAGGGAGGGAGGAAAGCTGCAGGTGTATTTCCTGGCTCCTTCCCCACATTTGGCACCATCTGTGAGGGATCAAAAAGCTCTGAGGAAAGGAGAGGATCCCAAAGCCTGTGCAGGAGGCTGGTGCAGAGGTCTTCCATTTGGAGGGCACTTGGAGGCTGAAAGCTGTTCTACATAATTTTCCTTGTGAGCTGAAGTTTCCAGAATCAGAACTTCTGTGATTATTACTGGAGATTTTTTTTTTTTTGCAGGGGAGAGGGTCCCCATCTGGATTACCACATGTTATCATGGAAATTGGGGTTCTTTCTCGAGGGTCTTAGTCCATTTAATAAAAGAATTTAAGAACAGGTGCAGAAGAAAGCTTGAGGACAATTTTATCAGAGTTTAAAATAAAAACTGTGGGGCAGGTAAGCTGTAAATTTCAGCAGTTGTCTAGAAGAGAGAGATGGAGAAGGGAAGAAAGAAGCAGAAGAAGAAAGAAAACATTGCTGTTGGTGAGCAGTCACAGGATGGAAGAGGCTTGGGGAATGACTCAGAAAAAAAAGTGAGAAAGCCCAGAGTGTCTGGGAAAGCATGTCCACACTTTGCCCACTGTCTGAGAGAAGGAAAAAGTGTATATAAAGAAGGGAAAGAAAAAGTTGTGTTTCTCTCATTCAAAAAAGCCAACAGGCTTAACTCAATCACGTGGCTGTAACTCTGAAAGTGACTGCACCGAGGTGGGAATTCTGGGAAGGAAAAGGACATCATTTCATTAAAGGGGTAATTATTGCTCCCACTTCTTTAGTGCGGTTTTAGGTGAATCCACTTTTCTGAGGGACTGTCCCTCAGCTAGGCGGCCGATTGGCCTAACTGGATTAACTCTTAGTTTTTGATAGTTTGGAATGGTAGCTCTCCGCTCAGACCAGATAGAGTATTTTTGGACCATAAGGATATGACTTTCTCTTAATGGTCCTCCAATGATACTGTAACATCCCTCCCTTCTGTTGAGGTAACTATAAAATCATTTAGGAAATGTGCTGAAATTGGGGAATCAATATAATTAATTTTTACCCTAAAAATCCAGAGGTCCAAGTCTAAAGGTGTTCTCTAGAGGGAATTAATGTCTGGCTTAGAGTTTCAAAGCAATCTTCAAGTGTAGGCATCAGGCATGGGGTTCTCATTTAGAAGATAAGAGCTCCCTTCTGGCCTTTCTGATTAGACAACAAAGACATCTCTAGGACTGCCATCTTTGCGGGAGGGACAGATCTTCCCTAAGTCTGTTTAACCAGTTTTCATTTCCTGTTTTTAGCAACTGTGGAGAGTTGGAATGTTATAGATCCACAGCCAAATTATCCTTGGTTATCTTTAGCTCTTCTAATAGCCATCTATTATCCATCTCTGTGTCTAACCTAACATCTTTCCTTGTAACTATTTGGTTAAATCCTTTTAGGATGTTGTGATGATTTGAATGAGAATGACTCCATAGGCTAATATATTTGAATGCTTGTTTCACAGTTGGTGGAATGGTTTGGGAAGGATTAGAAGGTGTGGACTTGATGGAGGAAGTGTGTCACTGGGGTGAGCTTTGAGGTTTAAAAAGCCCTGCAGTTCCTGGTTACACATTCTTTGCATCCCTGGCCCCTGTCTTCCACCTCATGGTTGTGTGTTAACCTGTATGCTGTAAGATGCTGCTCCAGTGCCATGCCTGCCTGCCCGCTGCCCTGCTCCACATGATGGTCATGAATACATCTTCTGAAACAATAAATAAGTTTCCAATTAAATGCTTTCTTTTATAAGTTGTCTTGGTTGTGGTGTTTTATCTTGTAGCTAAGACAGAAGCTACATGCCCACAAGTCAATCTGGTGGAAGCCATTCCTCAGCTGAGTTTACCCTGCACAGGTGATTCTAGTTTGTGTCAAGTTGACAAAAAACTAGCACACCAGCCCTATGGGGCAGCCCTGAGCCAGACTTCCATCCCTGTGATCTCAAGGCTCGGATAATGGACCACAGTTTATTTTCCATTTTATACTGCAGTAACTTATGTTCATAGACTGAACCCTTAGATCCTTGGATGACCTAAGGAATACCTTCCACCAACCCAAAGGCAGTCAGACAGCATCTGAAGACTGTTGCAAGGATTTCCCTGTTTCACTGTAACCAGTGAGTCTAATGTTTCTATTAATGTATTTGAAAAGTGCCTCGGTATACAGCTTTGTGCTATTGCTATAAAAATTTAATGAAATGGTGACTGCGTCGTTGGAACACGGTATTTGAGGCAACCTGAATCAGTGTTTCTGGGCCATGGTAACTCATATTTGGCTTTAGATGCGTGTTTTGAGGTTGACAGCCTTCTGTTAAAATTCACCATATTTAATCATTCTTCTCTTCATTTAGCCCACATGGGTTGGAGGTCTGAACCAGTGGTGATGTCCAGACTTCAGGCTTAAATCTCTCCTGTGTACATGGTGCTGCGTTCAAACCCAGGACCTTGTGTATGCTAGGCAAGCACTTTGCCTTTGAGATAATACCCCAGCCTCTGGCTTGAAATTTGGAGGGGCTTATATGGCCGCATCACTGAACATCCTCACCAATGGTACATCCTAGGGAGATTCTAGCTGACAAGACAGACAGCTCCAAGATAACCAGGCAGCTGTGCTTGGAAAGTACTCTCTTATCAACTTAGGTTGTCCAAGGATCTAAGGGTTCGGTCTATGAACATAAGTTACTGCAGTATAAAATTGAAGATAAACTGTGGTCCATTATCCAAGCCTTGAGATCACAGGGACAGAAGCCTGGCTCAGGGCCGCTCCATAGGGCTAGTTAGTTTTTTTTGGCAGCTTGACACAAACTAGAATTACCTGTGCAGAGGTAAACTCAGTTGAGGAATGGCTTCCACCAGATTGACTTGCTGGCATGCCTATCGACATTTCCTTGATTAACAATTGATGTAGGAGGGCACAGACCATTGTGAGAGCTGCTACCCTTGGGCAGGTGGTCCCGGGTTGTATAAGAAAGCAAGCTGGGCCGTTGAGGAGTGCAAGTCACAGGCAGTGTTCCTTCAAGACGTCAGTTCCTGCCTCCAGGTTCCTGTTTTGAGTTTCCACCCTGGCTTCCTTACATGGTGGACTGTAACCTGTAAGCCAAATAAACACTTTCTTCCTCCAAGTTGTTTTGGCTGGTAAAGGACCCCCACCCCCAAAAAGCTAAGGCCTCAACTGAGCTCAAATTTCCAGTGGGGCAGCTATTTGGGGATTGCAGAAGAAAAGCAGCCAACTTGGACACAAGACACCCAGTGGTTGCAAAGAGACAACAGACCTCACAGGTTCAAAAACAGTTTATCTAAGGAAAACTGTAGTGAGTCTTTCTCGGTCCCACCAGCCAGCTCCCAAATCATGACATGGAGACATTATTAATTATGAAAGCTTGGCTGATAGCTTAGGCCTGTTTTTTTGTCTAGTTCTTATAACTTAAATTAATCCATTTCTATTCATCTATGTGCTGCCCTGGGGCTCATTTACCTCATCTCCATACTATCCAACCTGCTTTCCTGCTTCCTCCATGTCTGTATTGACTTCTTCTTCCCAGCATCCTCTCTGTTTGGGATCCTGCCTAACTATTGGCCATTCAGCCTTTTATTAAACCTATCTGAGTGACACATCTTCACAGTGTACAAAAAAGATTATTCCACTACAGAAAACAGCTAACACCTCCGTTCTACCCCCCATGAGACCCCCTTTCCATTTCTCTATCCTTAGCATTTAATCTGTATCCTCTGGGGCTGTGGTCACTATGTTGCTGGGTCTCATGCCTTGGTCATGGTGGCCAGATCTGGAGATGCCACCTCTCAGGTAGGTAGAGCCCGCTCTAGCTGCTGAGGTCGATCTAAATGCTCTTTCTTTCTTCCTACAAAGTTAATTCTCACTGTCAGTGTTTATCACAGCAGCAAGGAGGAGCTGTGACAGTCAGTGAAGGAAGGATGACTGTCACCGTCCCAGATATTTCCTCCACACATGGAATAGGAATCCCATGTCTTGTCTTTCAAGGTTGCTGGTGTATTGACAGAGGTTCTGGTGTAAAGTACCAAGCAACATCACAGAGCCACAGCAGAGACCCTTCAGGTGGCTCTGGCTCACTCACTTCCATCTTCTACCCTTCTTAGCAGTCCTGAGCATCAGGGACCTTGTCTCCTTGGAGTCACTCCATATTGTAACCACCTACTTCATCTTAAATTTGATATCACAAGTGTTGAAAATCATCAAGCTCAACACCCTCATTTAAATACTCCTAACTTAGCCAAGACTGATCTTTGGCCCAGCATGGGGTCTGCCTTGCTGAACATGCCCTGTGTACTGCTGGGGTGTCCTGTGGGTGCTGGCTAGGTCAAATTGGCTGGTGGAGCAATACAAACTGAGTGTCTTGCTGAGTTTTAACTTTGGAGAAACTTCTTTGTCTGTACTGTTGGATGTCCTCACTAATGTCTACCCTGTCTCTCCTCTCTACCCAGGCAACCTGCTCAGTTCACTGTCCAGCACACATAAGAAGCCTCACGCTTGTTGTGTCATTGCCAAGAGTTTTATCTGTGTGTCTAGTTAGGGTTTCTGTTGCTGCGACGAAACACTGTGACCAAACAGCAAGTTAGGGAGGAGGGGGTTTATTTGGCTCACAGTTCCACATTGCTGTTCACTACTAAAAAAAAGTCAGGACAGGAACTCAAGCAAGGCAGGAACTTGGAGGCCAGAGCTGATGCAGAGGCCATGGAGGGGAGCTGCTTACTGTTGCTTCCCCTGGCTTGCTCAGCCTGCATTCTTATAGAACCCAGGACTACCAGCCCAGGAGTGGCATCACCCACTATGGGCTGAGCCCTCCCCCACTGATCACTGATTGAGAAAATGCCTTAGCTGGATCTCATGGAGGCATTTCCTCAGCTGAGGCTCCTTCCTCTCTGATGACTCCAGCTTGTGTCACGTTGACACACAAAACCAGCCAGTACACCACGCAAAAAGCGACAAATAGTTTTTAAATTAATCTGATTTATCACGTGGTAGAGTTAAAAATTACTCAGTCTAAAAAAAGCCGGTGAAGAAGGGCTTAATTTTAGCTAATGATTCTAAAACAAGTACTTATGAAAGGCAACTTTTAATTCCCAAACCAAAAGACGCTTTCGCTCTGTCAGACAAGAAGGGAAGTGGCCTGTGAGTAACTATTCTCTGAGACCACTGTCTCCCTGGAGTGGACAGTTGCTACATGGTCGGCCGCTGCCTCTTTCCTGGGGAGGTGGGCACCGTCTTCAGTGACGGGGTGGCATTGGCAGCCTGTGAACACCTTGGGCCCTGAGGGGTGGTGGCAGGGCACCTGGCATGTGGGCTCCACTGTTGATGTGTCCTATCCCACCCCATCAGAAAAGGGAGGAGACTGGGGACACGAGGCACCTGCTTGCTGGCGTAGTTTGTGGCCTGAAGCTGGTGGGGGCTGGTCTGTAGAGGTGGTCCACTCGGCTATTCGCTCCAGGTTGTCTCCCCCATCTTTTGTCTGAGGAGTGACTGGTCCCAAGTGCCTTAACTTACAAGATGTGGAGGGAGCCACATTGGAGTCTTCCAAGGCCTCAGCTAATGTGCAAATTCTGTTTTCGCCTGGAGTGCTCCATGGCAGAGCCTGGTTGTATGCTGCAGATTAAAAGAGCCAGGCATGGGACAGATACAGGAGGAGGGGGGGGAGGGGGAGGGGCCATAGGGAGGGGGAAAAGCAGGGAGAGAATGAGATTTTCTCTTTAGTATACATCTGTTTTGTCCCAGCTATCACAGCATTGTTTAGCAGGTGACCCCCTGTGCTCTTGGGTTACTTGTATCTTTTTCCTTTCTTTCCCATACTTACTTTAAAAACTTTTTTTTTAAATTTAAATTAAACTAAATTAAAAAAATTTAAACTAAAATATTTTTTAAAATTCAGAAATACTTTTTAAGAAGGCAGGTGACACAGATCTGGAGGTTTTCTTATCTGTAAAATTCTGAAACAGCAAAATTAGTATTCAGTGTCTATTTTGTCCTCAAAAGTTCAAGTGTTCTCAAGCACCTGGGCTATATAGCAGCATTCTGTCTCAAAAAGCCTAAAAGGAAAAACAAACCTGGGAGATGCAGGTGAGATGTAAGCATGAGGACCGGAGCAGATTCCAGCACCCAGGTGAAAACCTGGGAGCGGCGCACATCTGTAACTGTAGGGTGGGGGAGGCACCTGGGAGAATCTCTTGGATCTCATTGGCCAGTTGGTGACACCCAGCACTGGCAGCTGGCACCCACACATATGTCGCACATGGACATAGATATACACACCTCTCCTAAAAGTCCCTAAACTGGGGGCTAATAGTAAAGTGTAGAGACTAATAGTAAAGCCTAAGGCAAGGCATGTGAAACTTTTTTAATGATTTGTTATTACTATTATTATTTACATCCCAGTCCAAGTTGCCCCTTCCTTCTCTCCTCCCAACCCCTCTGCACCTCCCCCTGCACCTCCCCCCATCCACTCCTCCCCCATTTCTATGCAGGAAGGCCAGGCCACCCATGGAAACCTAGTCACCTTGTGCAATTTCCTTCTTCCAGAGATTAGGGTTCGGACAGCATCCGGTCTATTTTCTGCTGGGCGTTACTCTCTCCTCATTCCACCAGGGTTTGTCGACTACAAGTGATGCGTCTCTCAGACTTTCTCAGCAGGTTGTCGTATTCACAGGCTGTGAGTGGTCATCCTGATCTTCGTTACACACACAATTTTAGCAGTTGTTTTTTATATGAAATCTGAGGTTTTCACAGCTGATGTCACTGTGGCAGCGGCTGGATTTTGTTGTTGTTGTCTGTTTTGTTTGGTTTTTCAAGACAAGCCTTCCCCTGTGTAACAGCTCTGGCTGTCCTAGAACTCACTCTGTAGACCAGGCTGGCCTCCAGAGATCCGCCTGCCTCTGCCTCCCGAGTGCTGGAATTAAAGGCGTGCACCATCACCGCCGCCTGGCTGGATTGGACTCTTAAAGAATGGTAGCTTTTGTACCCAGGTGCCTTGGTGAGCTTGAGAGTGAACAGTAAATAATCAGTGGGCCAACTCAGATAGTCTACTCTGAGGCTGTGTTATGTGCTCAGGTGGGCACTGGCCAGCAGATGGAGGGTTGCTGATCATCCCTGTGTATGGGGCTATAGAGGCTGCTGTGTTTGGAAGACATCTTGTACCCTGATGGAATTATGTGGCAGATTTTTGCTCATCCCTAAGGTGTGTAAAATTTACAGGAGGAGTCATTGCATCAGCCTACTTGGACCCTTGGCATCAGATGGCTGCTGGGGCATGTCTGACCTCACATTTCTCCTCCTGCTCCGTCTCCCAGTCACTTCCTGTCTGTCATCAACTATGATCTGTATCTTCCCACAGTGAGTCATGTCTCCCTGAGGTGTCCTGGTCATCCCTCCCTGTGGTGACCTGTGTCTCCTTGAGGTGAACTGTGTCTCCCTGAAGTAACCTGTATCTTTCTGAGGTAACCTGTCTTTCCCCGAGGTGACCTGTGTCTCTCCGAGGTGACTTGTGTCTTCCTGAGGTGACCCGTGTCTCCCTGAGATCATATGCTGCCTACCTGAATGTCCCTGGGGGGGATGGACATATGGGTGAAGAGACAGGAGCGTGGCAGATGGTGAAATGATTGTTTCCAACCACAGTTTAAGGCTTTGTGAGTTGGACTCACATCCAGATCAGAGGCAGTGCCGTTGATTTTCTATTTTTGCTAAATCCACATTTAATAGTTTGACCTTTAAGCACACATGCACACACATGCTCACATGCACACACAAACGTATTTTTAAAATTATTTTGAAAGAGCCATCCAGGGGCTGGAGAGGTGGCTCAGTGGTTAAGAGCACTTGTTGTTTACAGAGGACCTGGGTTTGGTTACCAGCACCACATGATGGCTCATAACTATAACTCCAGTTCCAGGGGCTCTGTATCCCTCTCAGAACATGATCTCTGCAGACACCAGCCAGATGCACACATGGTACACATGTTGAAATCAAAGTGTATTCAGCTGTGCTAGGGGTGCCTTAGCTATTGTGGGCCTTTGGTGCTGATACATTAGCAATCTGTTGCCATCAAGAAAGCTTCCTTCCCCTTTATTTTGTATGAGAGCCCCATGAACATAACAGTAATCACTGCCCATCTCATTGTACCTGGGATAAGAAGATCCAGGTATGATTTTAGGCATCCCTCAAGGCTCCATTCCCACGAGCGGCTCTGTGTTCTAGGCAGCTCTTCCTGACCTGTGCTTTCACAGGATTTGGGGCCTTGAATGCCTCTCCTTCCCAGCTCTAGCTGCCAGTGCATCTGTAGGAGGAGGCCTTCACTGTGCCCATTACTCAGCTGATGTTCCTGCCCAGGGATATGAGCTGGCTGGCCAGCCGGTTACTGTAAGGCAGCTGTCTCCAGAGTCGCCCGTCGACACAGGTTTAATTCTAGCTAGATTTCTGGTGAAGGTGGAGGGGTATGGAGGGATGGTGGACACTCAACCTGCCTCAAAGCAAGTGCTCTGTCCAGGCAGCTCAGCTACCCAAAGGTGCCCGGTTCAAAGCGTAAGCCATAGGCATCTATTGTCTCACAGTGTGAGTTGTAGAAGCATCAGGTCAAGTTGCCAGCTGGTGTCTGCTGGGCTCACGACAAGTGTTGTCTTCTTGCCGCATCCTCATTCTTTCTCCTGTTATCCCTTTGTCTCGAGCAGGAAGAGACTGGCTCCCCAAGTCCCTGGTTACCAATGCTTCCTATGGTGAAGTGTTTCTCCCTCCGGGTCCCTCCTCCCTCTATGAGGACTCTTCTCCAGGCCTCCTCACTTGTCCCCTACCCACGGTGACCTGTTGCACTTAGCAGCAATCTTTAGTTACTCTTCCATCACTTGGAGGGATACCAGGGCGCAGGCACAATAATCCAGAAGTCACCAGTGCATCCCCTCCATCCTGTGTCTGGGCTTGGCTTGAGCCCCAGCAGGACACCCGCCTCCGCCTTCTCAACCCCCATTTTACAGATTGGAAGTTTGGCAGGAGAGATGAACAAGTGGCCCACAGGGCTGAGTCCCAAGTAGGCAGGGAGAGTGGCTGGGAGTCATCAGACAATTGGCTCAGTGCAGGCAGGGACTACGGAATGAGATTCTCCCACGCTTCCAGGGATGGATGGGTGACTTCCGACTGTGATTTGGTGGAAATAAAAAGAGAAAGAATTCCAACTGTTGGTTGGCTAGGTTTATTAAAACGGCAGTTTGGTGCAGATAAGCTTTGGCGGGAGCCGCATCTGTTGAAGGAAAAGCTACTTCCAGCCTCTTGATGAACTAGATACTTATTACTAAATAGCGCTTGCAATGATCTCAGGAAATAAGCTAGGGATGGGAACCCATCCAGGAAGGAGATGATACTTTGAATTACAAATGGCGTGTTGCAAACTCCGCAGTTCCTTTCCTGAAGTGTGCCCTTGTGTGGAGCATGGCCTCATGCTCATAGCACGGGACTCTGGGAGCTGAATCCCTGAACAGCCAAGGAGGGCACTCTGCTTATCTCACTGTGGCTGGCTCTGAATGCCTCTTTTTTAGACAGGGTCTCACTGTAGTGTCCTGGATAGCCTGGAACTCTCTATGTAGAATATGTGGGGCTTAAACCCAGAGAGATCTGCCTGCCTCTGCCTCCTAAAAGCTAGAGTTAAAGGTGTGCACCACCAAGTATGGCTTTTTAAATCATTTTTTAAAGATTTATTTTATTTTATGTGTATGAGTGTTTTGTATGCATGTATGTATGTGTACCATGTGCATATCTGGCTGGTGTCTACAGAGGTCATGTTCTGAGAGGGGTACATATCCCCTGGAACTAGAGTTATAGTTATGAGCCACCATGTGGTGCTGGAAACCAAACCCAGGTCCTCTGTAAACAACAAGTGCTCTTAACCACTGGGCCACCTCTCCAGCCCCTGGATGGCTCTTTCAAAATAATTTTAAAAATACGTTTGTGTGTGCATGTGTGCATGCATATGAGCATGTGTGTGCATACTGCATGCATGCATGTACCATAGTATATATGAGGAAGTCACGAGCTGGTTTTCTTCTTCCAGGGATCGAACTCAGATCATCAGGCTTGGCAGCCATCTTAACCCATAAAGCCCAAGGAGTTTTAGACTCCCATAATTTCTAAGTCAAGACTCATGAGTTAGAAGTACACAGTGCACAGGAGAGCATCAGTCTTTGCAGTTTCAGTTTCTATACGTGTGTACACATGTACATATTTGTATGGTCGGTCATATTCTCAGGGTGATATGGATGGATACACACGTGTGAGTATGTGCACGTGTGTTTGTGTTTGTGTGTGTACTTCCACATGCCTTTAGAGGCATGTGTGATACTACGGAGTTTGAAGGCATCAGTTAGGTACACACCCACAATTCCCCCAAAGAATCGCAAGGAGACTCCAGTGTCAGGATTCCCTCCCCAGGGTAAGCTGCCCAGCCAGCCGCATCCAGACAGAAGACACTCGAACTTTACATTCCCCACACACCCTCTGAGTGGTGTTCACTCCTTTCTTGGGTATTTCATTCTCTCCTTTTCTTTGTCAATGGAAATATGCAGTTATGCACAGCAGGTAAAAGATGGTTAAGGGAAGGATTAGCCCATGGGCAGACTTGGTTTTCCCAGTTTTCTGTACGAAATAAAGCCCCTCACACCTGTGTGTGGGTGTGGCCTTTCATGAGAGTCCATATGTGCGTTGTCCTCTCAGCTTTTCTCACACATGCCACCCGCTGCCTCATTCCTCACACTTTGTATCTGACATGTGGCATCTTCCTGCCCACCAAGCAGGGCCCGGATGCCTTCTTTATACAGTAGTTTTTGAATATTGAACATCTGCTTGTCTCATTGGCCGTGACAGACCCAAGGATAAGCACACAGGCTTCCCATGGGCTTTGCGACTTTATGGTCTTGGACAGGTTCCTCTGCCTCTCTGCCTACAGCTCTCCTTCCAGGCAAATAGTGGGCCTTTCGGGTGCTGGGGGAATGAGAGGAGACAGTGGTGACTCAGCTGGAAAGCAGTCAGAGGCCCCTGAGGGGACGTGGGACTTCAGGGATCTGGGCTTGAAGGGGGCCTGTGGGACCACTCTCCCCAGAGGCCACGTTGCTTTCCAAGAGGCCACAGTTCTACTGATGCAGGTGGAGAAGGGAGTGTGTGTGCACCAGGCAGTTGGTGAAGGGCCAGAAAGGGCATGTGGCATTCTGGCATTTCAAGACACTCTCCTGAGAAGCTGGGCTTGAAGCAGAGACCATACATTGATCTCTGTGAGTGATCACATCCAGGAAACTTTGCTATCCCCAGACTCCTAGATATGACATTTTCTGAACCACTACCTGATTGGTATGGATCCCCTGACCCCTGGCACCCCATGCTCCACCAGTCTGCACGGGCCTCCTTGAGAGAGCACAGCCTGTGTCTGTGGGCAAGAGCTGGGTCTGAGAGGCTGTTGCCGTGGGCAGAAGAGGAGGATCACCAGGGAAGGAGTCTGGTTGAAGCCCCCTGTCAGCTGAGAGTTGAGAATCCCAGCCGTGAACGGTGTCTGTTCTGGAGTTGCCTGCACAGCGACAACATTCTTTTAGTGTAGAGAATGTTAAGATAGCAATGAACAGGGACTCAGGTCCAAGTGTGTAGGCCCTTCTCCTTCCAAACTTAAACCTACAATTTTCTGGAATCTCACAAGAAGCCCCATAACAAAAGACACTTTTAGCGCCCCCCCCCCCCATGCAATCTTTGTGACCAAAGTTTCACCTTATCAGAGTGAGCCTCTCCAGGAGACCTCCAGAACCACACTATAGCCTCATTAAAATGAAACAAACCCCTGTCAACCCTTGAGATGTAACTTTAGAGCTACTAAAATCTCGTGCATATGGATACAGTAAACATGATACAGTGTCTCTCTCTTAAGAAGGCCACCCTCATGCTCACAGAGGTGTTTCATCTTTTCCATGGAGTGTTTCTTATTGTTAATCCCATGCAATCTCCTTTTCAGGAACTCCAGGTCTGCTTCACGCTGGCTCATCCTGAAGTTCTTTTCTGAGGGGAAGTCAATAACCCCAGCTTCACCCGCCTGGAGTGAAGAGAACTCAGGCTGCTGCAGCTGGCTGTGTGGAGCTGTGTCTCTGGCCAGTGTGGTGGGAGAGCCGAGTGCTGTGAGGAGGGAGAGAGGAAGGGCTGGAGAAGGAGCAATGCCTCCACCCTGCACCCCTCCCACACCACTGCAGATTGTCGGGATGCTGTGGGCTGGAGGTTCAGGGCAGAAGTTGTAAGTGCTGTGACCGTGAGGAGTCATGGGAAATCACTGAGGTTCTGAGTCAGGAGCCAGGTTCTCCTCTGTATCCTGCCTTTCTTGAGGCCTCTGGAGCCACTCTGGGAGGTACTGGAGCAGTTCTATGCTAGCCACAGTTCACAAGCATTCTCCTTTCCCTTCCACTGGATTCCCCACCGCCCTCCACGGTCAACTCACTGGAGAAACAGACTAACTGGGGTTAAGGCTTAATGTTTCTCAGGCCAGGTTGTGGCAGTCTATGGGGACAGGCACTCAGACCAATGATAGGGGCAACAGAGAATGTGATGGGAAGAGTCTAGATACGGTGCAGTCTTGGGGCCTCACCAACCCACAGGAAGCTCAGCACTGGACAGCGGGAAGGACCAGTACCCCATACATACCAATCATGGGTTCGGGCTGCACCCAAGGGGTGTCACTTTGGACCAGAGGTACTAACTACCATGGCTAGTGACCAGAGCCTCAGTCACAGTGTTTTTTTTTTTTTTTTTAAATTTAAGGCCAATGCAGGAACCTGTGACTTCTGACTGCTGTTACAAGCACCCAACTTTATCAAGGAACCCCCATTCCTGGGGAACCCCCGGTCCTGGGGCCAAACAAGTGGCAGGCAGGCTTTTGTTTTTTTTGAGATAGGGTTTCACGTCCAGGTTGGGTTTGAATTCCTAATCATACCTCTACATCCCAAGCATTGGGACAGGAGGCATGGATCACCATGCCTGCAAACCACAGCAGCAAACCAGACTTTGTAAATGACTCCCTTCAGTGTGAGACAGGGACAGCCTTGACATCTTATTAGAGGGTGGAAGTGGGAGACAGATGACGGTGGTGGGGTGGAGAGAAAGGGCAGAAACAGCAGGGTTTAAAGACTTCTGTTTAAACTGAAGCAGAAGAACCAGAGAGGTAGCATGGCCGGGCTGTGAAGGTCTATCAGGGAGATGGGAGTGACAGACAGCTTGCTCCTGCATTGTTTCCTTGGATCCTGGTTCCCACCCGCTGGGCTCTCTTGAGGCCCAGCCTTTCCTCAGAGGCAGAAGCAATGGCCAGTCTCTCCTCTGAGGCTTCCACTTCCTTCCATACCCCAGTGCCTGTGATGGCTGCATCCTAGGAGCAACTCTCCAGTAAATCTTCTGAGACTAGCTGTCAGCCATCACTTCCTAAACCCACAGCTGCCACCGGCATTGACAGCATGAGGAGCGGCTGGCTCAGCACCCAGGCTCCAGCGCAGCTGAGACTGGAGAAAGATGCAGAAGGTCTCCATCTCAGCCTGTCCCTTCACTCCAGGGAACACGTCCCTATGTGGACTTGAAAGGTGCACGTTCCTGGCCCATCCATGGCCCAGCTGTGACAGGATTACGTGTTCCCAAGATCATTCCAGGAAGAGAGCAGAGGCCAGAATGTGGGGAAATTGCCACATGTCCAGAGAAACCTCTGTAGCATTTTTTATCAACACATTCAACTAAAAACAAATGACACAAACCATCTGGTTTGTTTAATAAATGGAGCAGCATAAATAACTAAGACCAACCTCTAAACAAACACCAAGGTAAATGAAAGCCAGTTATTGTTCAGGAGCAAAGGTGTAATCAAATTCTAATTTTCTATTCCAATAAACATCTTTGAATTAGTGCCTATTCCACTAATTATGAAGAGTTTTTTTTATTAGTGTTCTACTTGATTAATAAAGCACAAAACACAGATTACCTATAATATCACTCTCAGTTCCCATGGGGAGTATCGGGGTGGCTTCTGCATGTGTTTAAATGCAAGAGAAGTCATGAGAACAAGGAGATGGTGGGGGAGGGGAGCACAAGTCAGCTTTTTAAAATTTGAAAGAGAGCAAGGAGTGGGGTCCACGGAAGAACTTGGAGGGTGGAAGGAAAGAGAAGGAGGAAATGATGTGATTATTTGTAATCTCAAAAACAAAAGACATAGTAAAAAATTTAAAAAAGCATTAAATTTGTAAGACAAAAGCGAAGCCTCCTAGCACAGCACCTCAATGCCATGGTGCTGTCTGGACAGAACATTTCCTGTCAGCTTAAGCCTTGGGTTTCAGGAGGGAACTCCCTAACCTGTATCCTAGCGGTGACTCTTGACTTGTGACTTGTGGAGGGCTGAAGAAGAGTGTTGTGAACTGCAGCATTGCTGACAGTCTCCAGGAAGATGCTCTGCCCAGCAGCAGGGGCTTTTGTGAGCGACAGAAACTGCTTTAGGGAGAGCAGGGACCCTAAAGCAGCAGTTCTGAAATGTTCTTGATGGAGGCCAGAGCAGAGCTGTGTTTTCTTTGCCGTCTCCTAAGTGAGCACCTCCTTCTTTCCTGAGCTCCCACCTACGACTCTATAACAAGCCTCTCATTAAGACTCTCCCTTTGTTGTTAGTAAGTCTTCGAATTTGAGAGACAAGAACTTGTAAGCCACTGGTTCAGAGTTTGGTTTGGTGGTTCCCGGGACCCTAGCTCCCTAAGAAAGTTTCTGCCTTTCTCAAAGACACCCCAATATTCCCATATCTTAAGCAACCAGGCCCCAGAGTCCTGATGTCATGGGGCAAACACAGGGAGAGACAGCTCTGCCTCCAGTGGGGCTGTAGCTGCTGCCCAGCCCTGGGAGTGGCATTGGGCATCCAGGGGTTGGAAAAGCTTCTCCCTGGCAGGTTGCAGGGCCGAAAGTAAACCTGCCCAGTGTCAGTTTGCAGCTTCTGGTGTGGACGGAGTAGAGAAAGTGTGAGCCTGTAGGGGCCAGGTTCAGAGCTGAAGAAGCATACTGAATCATTTCCCCAAGAATGTTAACAATTTCATTAGAAGACATCACCTAAGTCTTGGAGGATTTAGCCCCATAGTGTTGAAATGCCGACAACTTATTAGCTTCCAAAGTGAGTTCAATGTCCCAGGAGGAGGAGCTGGCCCCATGCTCCTGGCTGTAAGATCTTGGATTAATTTGCTTTCTATTGTGGTAAAAACACAGACCCAAAGCAACTTGTAGAAGAAAAGATTATTTGGCTTACATCCCCTACCCTAAAATTCATCATTGAGGGAAATCAGGGTCAGAGCTCAAGCAGGAACTGAAGCAGATATGATGGAGGAACACTGTTGACTGACTTGCTCCCACACTTATGACTCATATTCAGCTCTCCTTCTTATATATCCATGGACCACTTGCCCAGGAGTAGCATGTCCCACATGGGATGAGCCCTCCTATGTCAATCATTATCAAGAAAATGCCCCACAGACATGATGACTACAGGCCAATCTGATGAAGGTAGTATTTCAAATGAGGTTTACTACTAACTTGTGTTGAGATGACTAAAAGAACCTAAACAACACAGGTCCTGAAGAGGGAGGGCTAATCCATGTCACATCATTGAGCAGATTGCTAGACTTTTAGGGATTTTGTAGGCTGGTTGTTAGAAACAGCTGTTATTAGAAATTAAATTATATCAACTGATAAAATTAAATTAATAACGAATGCTCAACATGTTAAACGAGGATTTGCTGCATCGATGGTACCACTCACAGCACTAAGTTTTTGAAAAAAAAAAAAAAAAGCTTTACTCCAGATGACCAACAAGAATCATTTAAGCCCTGCCTCTGCAGTGATGCTCAACATGTAATGTTGTCGGTCAGATGGTTGGCTTCTGCTCTTGTCCATCTGGAAAAACCAGAGCCCCAAGAATTAGGAATAGGGCAGAGGTATTCCCCAGAGGGCAGCATAGGAGCTTCATTGTTAAGGAAGTTCACGTCTGGTGTCTCAGCCTTAACCCACCACAAGAATACCATTGCTAATTACTTTGGCTACTGACTGTCATTTTTGTAGCTGGCCAACTGTGCCCCATGGTGGAAAAGCCTCTCTCACCTTTCCTAACCCTGGGCTTCAAAAGGCCACAGAACATCATTTACGTTGTATATCTGGTCACTGGGCCAGCGGACACCATGTATGGGGCATGTTGCTTTTGTGTTGCTGATTGTCTAGACGACTATGTGTGGTAGAAAAGGTGTGTGGTATCTTTCCCAATGAGCACATAAAGAAATTGAGGACCTGTGCTTCGGGTGGGAACTCATCCCTCATCACGATGAGTAAGCCACGTTCAGATTGTGTCTCGCTGCCCACCTTGCCTCCTCAGTGCGTAAACACTGAGCCTGTTTACGAGGGAGCTGTGCCTTACCCAGTTGCAGACAGCTGTCCAAGGACACAGAGCACCATAGTGACCAGGTGTTCATGCGGTGAGCATCAGGAGCCCTCAGTGGGTATCTGTGGTGGTTTGAAAGAAAATTATTCCCAAAGGGCGTGGCACTATCAGGAGCTATGACTTTGTTGGAGTGGGTATGACATTGTTGGAGGAAGTGTGTCACTGTGGGGGTAGGCTTTGAGGTCCCCTATGCTCAAGCTATGACCATTGAGACAGTTCACTTCCCATTGCCTTTAGATCAAGAAATAGGAATCTCAGCTCCTCCTGCAGAGCCATCTCTGCCTGCACATGACTTTGTCCTGTCACCATGATAA
This sequence comes from Peromyscus aztecus, assembly GCA_902168405.1. Lineage (NCBI taxonomy): Eukaryota > Metazoa > Chordata > Mammalia > Rodentia > Cricetidae > Peromyscus > Peromyscus aztecus. The sequence continues at coordinate 59,280 of CABHPQ010196485.1, forward strand.
TGGACTAAACCCCGGAACAGTGAGCCACCCAATTAAATGTTTTCCTTTGTAAGAGCTGCTATGGTCGTGATGCCTCTTCACAGCAACAGACCCCTAAGAGTCTCTGTGTCCTGCTTCCTGCAAGCCGGCGGATGGTACAAGCTCTGTGTGTTTCCAGAGCTGGCTATAAAATGCCCACCGGGACACTGTGCCTGAAGCTGTTTCCCCAACTCCCGAGCTGGGGTCCAGCCTGTGGGACTCAGTGCTGACACTGCTCCCACATGGGTTTGACTTCCTTCTGATGACTTCTTGTTTCCTGTGGAGGTTGGCTAATAAACACTGTCCAGCTTTCCTCAATAGCTTCAGCACGAGTGGAGTCTTGACAAGACATTTTGGTTTTCCTCACTGCCCTTCTCTGAAGCTAAAGCTTTGTTTAAGTTGCTATTCACCAGTCGGCAGCCTCTGTGACAATGACCTGGTTAACAGTCTGTGGTGGTTTGATTGAGAATGGCCCCTATAGACTCATATGTTTGAATACTTTGTCTCTAATTGGTGGAACTGTTTGGAAAGGATTAGGAGGTGTGGCTTTGCTGGTGGTGTGTCACTGGAGGCAGCTTTGAGGTTTCAAAGGATCCCTGGTCTGCCTTCTCTGCCTCCTGCTTGTGGATAAAATGTGAGCTCTCGGCTGTTCTTGCCACCATGCCATTGTGGTCTCTAATTCCTTGAGGTCAAAAGTCCAATTAAATACTTTCTTTTATAAGTTGCCTTGGTCACAATGTATAGCAGGTCTTTCTTTGGATGCCAGCTCCCAAATAATGACACAGAGACTTTCTAATAATTATAAAAGCTTGGTCTTAGTTTAGTCTTGTTCCCAACTAGCTCTTAAAACTTAAATTAACTTATTTATATTCATCTATGTTTTGCCATGTGGCTTGTTACCTCTCTTCCATACTGTCTTTCCAACTTCCTCCGTGTCTGACTAGGGAATCTCCTGCACCTCAGATTCTTCCCCAGAGTTCCTATTTCTACCTGGAAGTCCCACCTATCTTCTCCTGCCTAGCTATTGACTATTCAGCTCTTTATTAAACCAATTAGCAGGTGTCTTAGGCAGGTGAGGAAGGACAGAAACATCCTCACAGTGTACAAAAAGATGATCCCAACAATGGTGTTTTGTCACAGCAATAGAAACATAACTAAGACACAGTTTATGATACTGTAAAAGCTGAACTGCTGGGATGTAGTGATGCTAAATCAGGGTGGGGAGTCCAAGAGGGACATGTGGACCAGAGTGGGCTGCAAGGTAGGTGCAATGGAGGCTTAAGAAATGAACACCAGGCGCTTATGTTGGTGGGCTCTGTTCAGGGATGATCTGACTTTGCCTGAACTAACTCATTTGACATTCATTTTTCTCTATTTTAGGCTAAAATAGTCATGAAATAGATGAAAAGAAACCAAGAACAAAGTGCCAAATTAAGAAAGAAGCTGCCTCCATGTGGCTTGGTGAAGAAGAGCATCCAAGATAAGAAAGAACAGACTCTATTCCAAAGAGTGAAAGAGCATGAGACTCACAAGATGTGTAGAAAAAACAGGCAATGCATGAAAAAAAAAAGTGGCATCCAGCTCTCCCCTCTTGGCAGAGGGAAGGACAGCAGAAACCTCATCCAGAAGGGCAGCAGTGGCCATGAGGAGAAGGGATTGGCAGTATCACCCTCAGGTCAAGCATGGGATTCTTGCAAACCTCAGATCCATGGTCTTGGTGAGACAACAATTCCTAGCAAGAAGGACTAGTAGTGGAGAGGAGGAATTTTCATTCCCCTCAACTCAGAGAAAACCCTCCTTCAAAACTGTGTCATTCCAGGAGGCCTAAGAACAGGGAAGAGCTACTTCAGGGAGCCTGAAATCCACCTGACCCAACCCTAAGGTGAGAGACAAGTACAGGAGGCAGCTGTGGAGAGCCAGGACCAAATGCTGGCACGCCAAAAGACACAGGTGCAGGAGACGTGTCTGATGGAGTGATGTGCGCTCACAGGAAAAGCTTGCTCCATCCTTAGTGTCTGGAAGCAGATCCCATCAACAGAATAAAACCGATAGCCCCAGGATTGAGTGCAGCACTGTGAAGCCTCTAACGCGTCCTGAGACTCATTGCCTTAGAAACTGGGAACTCTGAAGCACCTGCAGGCTACAGATATCCACGCCCTCATCCCCCGGCAGGGTGTGTAACACTAGCAGGGTATAAAAGGGTGGAGAGCTGTGGCTGCTTTCCCCTCTGAATTTCCCTGGGAGACACCCTCAGCTTAGAACATTAGCCATCCCAGGTGGTGTGAACTGGGGAGTTTCAGGGGGGTGGTAAAACTTCCAAGTCCGCAGACTGAAAAGCTAAGTGTGGCCAGTAGGGGCCTCTGGTGCACAAGGAAAGGCAGCAACTACTGTGAAGACAGCTGTGGCGTGTTGTGGAATATTTGTTTAACTAGGCAAAGATGTGTTACATTTGTTTATGCTGCATTTGTTTGGCTATGTAAAGATGTGTTGCATTTGTGTTAATTAAATAAA
>CABHPQ010196485.1:66808-69063 GCA_902168405.1 Peromyscus aztecus
TCAGATTGGCATGACCCCCATGGCAGCATGGCCCTCGGACATCAACATGCCCCAAGTGGTGGCCCAGGCCTCTGGCTATGGACATCACACAGTTGCTCTTCAGGAAAAGAAAGGCTCCCATGGGACAAAACTGCTCTCACTTTCCCAAATAAAGACCATCCAATATGAAATCAGAAGGTTTAATATGACACAATTAAATATATCTGTATATCACGCTGAGGATTTCCTTTAAACATAAGAAGTTACAATTAGGTATATGCTTCCTATATTCAGATAAATTCATTTCTATTGATTATTATTTAAATTCCAGATAGGGGGAAGTGACTTGGGAGAGAAGTGTCGGAGATGTTAGGCAGGGATACAGCACAACTAGACACATGACAGCACTGTGGCATCACGTCCTGCTCGGCAGCCACACTGCAACTTGAAATGTCAAGGCTGAGGGGGACGAAGCAATGGGGACACAGGAGACGGGCGTTTTTCATACTCAACCCTATGAACTGGGGCTCTCAGCAATACGCTCTACCTCTCCGGGCACTAGCGCCTGGCACTCTGGGCACTTGCCCTTCCTGAAGTGGCTTCTTTCCTCTGTGTGGGGGAGGTGGTAAGTACAATGCCCAAATGCTTTGGCAATTTGGATCATCCAGTGAGCAGGCATTTCATTAAGTCATCTGGGAGGATGGTGGGAGGAAGCAGAGCCAAAGGGGCTTCCCAGCCTTCTTTCCAGGAGTAGGAGCATCAAAGACATTTTCTGATGCCAGTAACATTGGGGTGCTTCCTGGGTGAGATAGGGTGGGGAGCATTTACTCCTGGGGACCCTTGGAGCTTGCTAAATACCATACTCAATCTGGTTTTGTCACTTTGAGGAAAGCATACCACGGGCACCTGTTCTTGTAAAGCAGAAACAAGAATCTTAATATTAAAAATGCACTTCAGGGCTGGGCTCTTCTATAACTGTGCAAGGGTGCAAGGGTGAGCTATCACCTGGGTCCCTGCTTTTGGAGCAGATACAGTGACCATACTCCAGGAGGGAAAAGGTGTCTGCCCTTAGGATCCACATGGGGTGGACATGATCAATCACTGTGCTGGGGGTGCATCAGGAGGAATGGGTAAAATGATATGATGACACCCTTGTCATACGCCCCAGGGATGCAGGACACTGATCTCTTTCCCAGAGATTTCTCCTAATGGTGAGATTGTCTTACAGGCAAATGTCAAATGTGTTTCTCCACCTGGTGGTTCCCAAGAGGTGTCCTGCTGGCTGTGCTGGCCCATCCACCCCTTCTCCAGCCACTTACAGATGTAAGCGCACTCCCACAGAGGCCACGGTGGATTTCTAATTACTGTGTCATTGATACAACAATGTGAAAGTGTGCTTTAGGGAAAAGGAATTTTTGTCAATACCTTGATACAAATGAGCGGAGTCTTTCCTTCTCTCTTAACTGGGTGTTTCCACACATCTGCTATTAAGATAAACAAAAGTATACCTAACTAGCCACCTGCACTGACTATGGAGCCTGAAGGAGCCTGTTACTACCCAGAAGCTGCAGAAACAACATCCAGTTGTAGTCCTAGAAGAACTCGTGGTGGGGTCCCGCCAGCTTCAGCTTCCGTGCCTACTGGGGAAGGGCCTTCAGGATGGCATTCACCTCCTCAGCCACAGCTGTCAGTGCAAACTCAAACTGCTCCTGAGGAATAGACAAGTGAGAAGGGTCGGTGAGTGAGAGAAGTTCTCTTCCTACCCCAGTGGAACCTGGAAGAAACTGTTTAGGAAACAGTGGTCAGAAGGAGGGTTCTTTGGTTGCTGACCTAGGTTGTGACCCTTGGATTTGGGGACTGCAAAGGCTTGCTCCCATTGCTGGAAGGTACTTCCATAGCCATAGTGGGGACAGGAGTCACCTGTCTTTGCAATTTGTCACCATATCCAAGTGCCTCAGTAGATGGGGTAGGGGTGGGTGTAGATGCCAGCTGGTCATGGCTGTTACTGCGTCCACCACCACAGTGATGATGAAGCGGGATGCAACTACTGCTTCTGAAATAAACAGGTCATCTCCAACTTCGTCATCTCTGTCAGGTCCCTCCTGCCATCCATGGACCTCTTAGGACAGGGACTACCACACCCTCTCGCAAATGGAAAGGGACATGGCCCCTATCTAGCTAGTGAGCATCCATGGGAACATCATGGTGAGGACTATTTTCTCTGCTAAGGGAGAGAGAGAGAGAGAGAGAGAGAGAGAGAGAGAGAGAGAGAGAGA
>CABHPQ010196490.1:0-11323 GCA_902168405.1 Peromyscus aztecus
CTTCTTCTTCTTCTTCTTCTTCTTCTTCTTCTTCTTCTTCTTCTTCTCCCTCTTCCTCCTCCTCCTCCTCTTCCTCCTCCTCCTCCTGCCTACTTCTAGAACCGTTTGGCTGTCTGCAGATAGTATTAAGTAGATGCAGATTCAGTGATATTCGTGCAGTGTCCTTGCATACCACCTCTATCAGTGAACACTGAGCCATCCCCAGGATCCTCAGACCACAAACACTTACCAAAAGGTAGCTGCAGAGAACAGCTGGGTGCTGCAGACCCCACCTCTAGCCCTGCTCACAAGCAATTTGTGTTCTTTTTTCAAAAATAAAAAATAAAATTCAAACCTCTAGCTTGAGTTCCTTTCTCTACAAAGAGCTCAAGCCAGTTTCCAGTTATCTGGGTCGCAGAATCCCTCATGGGATTTGCAATCTGCCACCTAACTGAGATGTAGGAGAGGTGGATTGGTGTATCACCAGCAACGGTAGATCCAATCATCAAGCAAAAGAACAAACATTGGCATACTGACTTCAAACCAAGATGGAACGCTGAGTATGGGAACTCCGTGCTGTAATTCCATCACCTGGGATACCAAAGCAGGTGGATTTCTGTGAGATTGAGGTCAGCCTAGGCTATGGAGTGAGACTCTGATCCCAAATCGAGACAAGACAAAACCAAAGCAAACACAACTAGACTGAGCAGTTCCTTCTCTATCTCTGACTGTAATTAGGTGTAAATATGGTATGCAGGTGTGCCTTCGCCTTTAGCATGGGTCTTACAAGCTGGTGTCTTTGGAGAGCAGTGCTTCTAAAAGCATTCTGCATGGCAAGGAACACACCCCACATCTGAGCGATGGTCTGTAGCCATGAGGTTGTTCAACCCTTTCAATGAGGTGGCTCCACCATACTCAAATGTTAAACTGTAATTCAACTAAATTAATGGAACTGTAGCCTTAGAGGCTAGTAGCAGTTCTGAAGTAAGAAACAAATGCATCTAAGTTTAGAAATACACAAGTTTAGTATGGATCCAACCTATATGGCAAAGATCATAATCTTAATACAACATAATCCAGTTATAAAATTCCTTAATCCCATTTTTGTCTTTCAGATGTGTTCAACGGATGGAATGTGTCTTCAAGGATTTATTCAAAATGTTGTTGACACTTGTCTCTGAAATAGAATTACTGTCTTGTTTCTGTTTTGCTTTTCTTTCATTTCTACTTTCTCTAAACTAAGCAATTTTCTAGGAAAGCCTTAAAGTGATCATCTCTTCATTCATCTGCAAAAGCTACCCTTCACCCAAGTGTATCGTTTGCAAACACTTTGCACTCCATTCATTTCTAATTGCAACAATACTGTGTGATTGCGCTTTTCCTGTGACTAGAAGTATACAGAATTACACAATGGTCCGATGATACAGAGACACAATGGATCTGAATATGTCACATACAGACTTGAAGGGTGGCAGCAGACAGTCCATCCCCTTTCAGGCCCTGGGGGCCTACCATGGACAACCAACCACAACCCATGGTTTCAAAGACTCTATCTGGGAGGTGAGTCACCACAGCCATGGTGGAGTGGTCCTGATCCTGGGAAGTAGCCCTAGGAAGGCCGGATGAGAGGAGCCCACCCTCTAATGACAGAGACAGACCAAGCACAGGCCAAAACAAATGTATTGCCTCATGTCAGGGCTATTATCCTCAATCAAAGCCTCTCTCCCTTGGGAAATACACATTGGGTGGGGATGGAGGGAGGGGAAGAGACAGGAAGCAGGCTGTAAACACAAACATGACTGCCTCCAACTGATTCGTCTCCTGGGATCATGAAGTTATTGAAGAGCCGTGCTGAAAAGTCCTGAAAGAGGCCATTGCTTCCTTTCTCCTGCCTCTACTGAAGGAGCCCACATCATCTCTAGTTGTGGCAAAGCTGTTATTTCAAAGGCTACAAAGACAGTAATAAAGAGAAGAAATGATAGATTTGATCTAATTTCCCCAGGATATTGTTTGATAACTACTCATTATCTTGCTATCCGTCCTTACTCACCTCTCCACACTGCGAGGCCTCTTCCCTTCTTCAGCACCAGCAAGGTGCTGTTTAGAAAACATGTCTTCATTTTAGAGAGATAAAGCAAAATAAGGGAGAAAAGGAAAAATACCCATTATGTAAATGATTCTGTAGGTAACCATCCAATTACCTCTTGATGGTGGAGCTAACAGATGGAATGTAACTTTCTATTCCTAGATTTATGACAGAATTGTGACCAGACCAATGTCATATATAATAAGAAAAGCTGAGGTGACCTTTCCTCTGCCTTAACATTCCCCTTCCCCATCCATGGCATAAATTATACAGCAGATGGGATGTTTTCCTTATATTTGGAGACATGTCTCCTGTGTCTTTACTCCCCTCCTTACATTTTTCCTCTTCCCCCACAATCAAACCAAGAAATCTTCACAGCAAGAAAAAAAAAAACAAAACAGCACAAAATTTTCCACTTCCCCATTGAGATCTGGTGGATTTTTCCATACTAGGCTCCCTGAAGTTGAAGGTCTGGAATTTCACTAGTGCGGATATGATGACCGAGACAAGGCTGGGGTACAGCTCCCCAGTGAAACACGGGACTCGCACACACAGAATCTGGAGTTCAATCACCAGTACTACAGAAAAAAAAGTGGGGGGCTTACTAGATGGCTCAGGGGACAAAGGTGTTTGCTGCCAGGCCTACTCGCCTGAGTTTGATCTTCAGAACCCATACGGTAGAAGTCAAGAACTGGTTCCCATAAGTTGTCCTTCAACTTCCACACGTGTGCCATGGGATGACTGTCCTCCCTATATATACATGTATGCATAAGTAAATAAATACAATAAAAATGCAAAGACTAGATACAAAGATAAAAATAGAACCATAATGAATTGATCCAATAATAAAACATGGGCATCATTCCTTCTCTCAGGACTTCCCTTACTGTGTCAATAAAAATCTCATTGTTCTGGTCAGAGTAATGCCTTGCCCCATGCTCTAATGGCTTCTGCAAGGGAAAGAGCTCTGAGGCTCTGTAGCTGGGGCTGTAAACATCAAGTGGGGTAAAGAAAGAGGCAGCGAGCATCTCAGTAAGAGATGCTGGGAGGAAGGGTAGAGGAAGGCGCTTGAGGTGTCTTCAGCGGTGCTGAATTTGCAAGATGGGCTATGGTATTAAAAAGGGGAGAGCCTGGAGTACTAGTCTGAGCAGTCTCAAGTCAGTAACAGGCAATCAGGAATCACCGGATGCTTTTGCTGAAAGGGATAGTTCACTGAAAGATTGTATTTGCAGAGTATAAATGTAGCAGGAAGATGTGGGCTTTAATTGTGCTCATTGGAGGATGTCAGTAACACTAGAGATGGTGAGAACTGGAAGAGAAGCTGGCAACGGGGACCCTAATAACAACAATAATGCATAACCTGTGCTAACCTCTGGTCTGAGACTTGTACGTGTATAATCACACATCACATTACCACCCTAGGAAGCAGGTCTATCTCATTTTCCACGGAGACTTTCCTCTGCTGAGGAAAATTGTGAGTTGCAGATACACTCCCTTCACGGCTGAATCCACTTTGGTGAGGTAAGCAGGGTTGGTGGAGAAAATGGAATGTCTTCCCAGTCTGTATAACTTGGGTGGGGGGGGGGGGTGGTGATATGGGTGTCCATGATGGGAAGAGAAATTTTGTGGGAACAATCTGTTTTGGAGGTGGCGCATTTGCTTATGTCTGTTACTCTTAGGAGATTAAGACAGGAAAAGGATCATGAGTCTGAGGCCAGCCTGGGCTACATAGCACGACTTTAGGAAACAAAACTCAAGGAAACAAACAAACAGAAAAGTTTTGTTGGGGATGGGTGGAATTAATGAGTCTTTGTCACCTATAAATCATCCATGTCCTTCACATTTCCGAATGCTTTCATGTTGAGTTCTCAAAATATATTCTCAATGGCATCTCCTTCTGTACTATGGGATACCTCACACAGAAACTGGAGTCCCTGGGGGACCAGTCAGCAATGAGCCTGACAGTGAATAGGGATGTAGAAAGATGGTCGTTGACCTTTGCTCTGTGGGTCTGGGGTCCCCAGGCTGGCATAGGACTGGCTCAAGGCTCCTCTGCTTCTCCGGTTTCTTTGTCAGGACCCCTTGCAATCCTCATGACCGACTGGGTGGATGAAACTGCCTGCATCTCTTCGGGCCATTCTTAGGATTCTGCTCCCCTGGGGTCTGGGAAACAGGGATGCCGTGGCGACAGGATGAGAGCAGTAAAACTGTCTCTTTGAAGAATGGGACTTCCAAGGGGGTCTGTGAGCAGGAGTCTGTCAAACGCCCGCAGAGGGAGGAGCAAGCGGCTCTGACGTCAAAGAGCCTCCGAGGTCTCGACACGGAATGAGATAATGTCTTTCTGTCCGGAGGGAGTGAAGCTCCTCTCTCTCCCGGTCTTGTGCAACCCAGGACCACAGGAGGTCAAATGCAAAGGGAAGTTCCCTGCTAACAGTGGGGGTCTGCTCTCTGTGAGGTTTTTCATAAAATGTGTTGAGTGTGTCACCCGTGTATGCTCTCTTGCTGCGGCTCACATGTGACTAGCTATCACTCCCTTCTCTCCTATCCTACTCAACTGTCTCATGTCTTCTCGTCCTGTTCCCCTTCTCCTTCCTCACTTCACACCAGCAAGTTAGAGAAACCAGAGATCGCAGGACTTCTCTGAGCTGAATGGGTGCGGGTGCGGGTTCTGTTCTACCGTAGCCCCTCAGACTGAAGTCACCCACCCACTCCACAGCCACGCTGAAGAGCTCTTTGGAACGCAGGAGATTTTCCTAATGGTTCAGGGTAGGAAACTGCAGATCACTGAATGAAATACCAAACCAACCAGTCCTGAAGTGTGGCACCCTCACCAGAGCCGACAGGGACTCTGCCAGAGTCCCCTCACCCCAGTTCTAGGTCTGCAAGTGGGGCTTCCTAAATTCCCTTTCATATTAGTGAAGGGTGAAACCTGCAATTCTCTAGACTGAGTTTTTTTTTTTCAGAGCAGCCAACACTTCTGAGTGACCTGCTTCCTCCAGACAGATTATTCTCAAGTTTCTGCCACCTCCTCAGATAGTGCCACCAGCTAGGTCCCAAGGCCCCAGTACATAAGCCTTGGGAGGGGAGGGGGCATCTCATCAAGAACCACAAGAGCGGTGCATGGAATCAAACCAGCTTTCCTCAGTTCTGCGCATTTTGCTTTCCTCTCCAAGACTCACAGTGCCGCCAACACACTCTGGTCTGCAGAGGAGTCCCCAGGAAGTCCTGCTTTCATGGTGATCCCATTGCTGCCATGCAAATGCTATGACATGCAACTCCTGTAACTGCTATGACAAACTATTCTAGATCGAGTGCCTTAAAGCATCCGAAATGTATTTTCTCACAGTTGTGGAAGCTTGACATCGTGAATGAAGGAGTAGCCCTGAGCCTCTCCCTGGGCAGACAGACATCCTAACAGATGTCAGATGATAACTCACTGTAGTACTGATTTGCGTTTCTCTGGTTAATGATTCTGACATCTTTTCATAAGCCCATTAAATAAACTTCTTCAGGAAAACACCTCTTCAAGTCTTTTGTTTAGCTTTAATTGGATAAGTGAGCTTTGAATATAATTTAGATATTAATACTTTACATATGATTTCCTTTTTAAGGACACCAGTCACATTGGATTAAGGCTGGTCTTAAAGACTTCCACCTTACTTGACTCTATCTGCAAAGACCTTTGTACAAGCAATGTAATATCCATGGGTTCTAGGGTCAGGGCTTGAAAACTGCTTAGGGAGAGGACCCAATTCAACCTAGAGCATTCCCCCTGCACCCCATTCCTCCTGCCCAGACTCACACATAAGCAAATACAGCTTTGCCTGACGCAGAGCTGACACCAAGGGGGAGAACTTGACCAAAAGGCTGGCTTCTGACATGGCCCTTTAGATTTGTGACTGAGTGGACCACATTTTAACTCGACTTCTGAACAAGCAAAGGGACCAGAGCTTTGAGTGTCTATCTATCTGACCGCAACCACAGAGAAGTTCTGAGAATGAAATAAAGTGCACCCTGGGAGTTGTGCCCAGGGGAGATGGAGCCCCGTCATCTAGGTTGCCTTATGGTGAGGTGACATCTCACATCCAAGAAGATGGAGCAGCAATGTTGAGATTTACCAAGGGAGAGGTGGCTTCTCCACCTTCCAGAATATACAGTTACTCCACAAAAACCCAGATGTGCTCTCCTCAAGCCCTTCAACGCTGTTTTCTTCGTTATTTGTGCCTGGATATTGGGGAATAGAACTCACCTTTACAGTTCACACAAAGCGCAGAGGAGCCTTTGGTCCATCTCTGAGTGATCTATGTTAGAATGGGGATAGAGGTCAGCTCCAAGACAGACCCATGCTCCATCCTACATTAGGATGGTCTAATGTTCAGTGGCATGAACTAAAGAGAAATCCCCACTACCCACCTCTACCTGCTGAACTCACTGACCATCCCTACCCACTGGACTCACCTACCCACCCCTACTCACTGGACTCACTACCCACCCCTACCCACTGGACTCACTGTCCACCCCTACTCGCTGGAATCACCTACCCACCCCTACCCGCTGGACTCACCTGCCCACCCCTACCCACTGGACTCAGCACACTACAACCAGGGGTTTTTTTCTAAACTACAAACCTGATTTTGAAAGTCTGCCGTTTGAAAATTTTCTGTGCATTCCTGATTGACTGGGTGAAAACACAGTCCTTACGGAGATGTGCACCCTTCCATGGCCAGGCCTGTCCCTAATCCAGAGCACCACTTCTGTGTTCTCTGGATTTATGAAGTTTTTCTACTTCTTGACATTTTACATTCTGATCTCAGTTAGAAAGGAAAAAAAATAACAAAATATTTAATAACGGTTGGTGTTTTATGTCCAGGAATGGACTGTGATCTCATTTAGCCCAATGAGTTGATGAACACAAGGGTCATGTTTACCCTTGTCCCCCGTTCAATCTTCAGAAGAAGGAGTTAGACCCTGTGAGCTTCTGCGACTTTCTGACTCCTTGTTGCTGCTGCAGGAATGGAAAATATCACTCGGATTGGAGCATAGGCAACATGGACCCAGAGAACGGAGGGGACCTGTGCCTTTGTGTGAGCACCCACACAGTGGCAATAATTCCTAAGTGACACCGGCAGCCTGATCTAGGTCTGTGGAAGACACTCACACCCTTATATTTTCCCCTATCCACTCACTCGCCATTCTAGCTCCTCCATACTGCCTCCCTCAGGCCTTCACATCGCAGTGGGATCTTCACAAGAACTTCCACCAGGCTTCTCGGCAAGCACCTGCTCTCTCTCTCTCTCTCTCTCTCTCTCTCTCTCTCTCTCTCTCTCTCTCTCAGTTCTCAGAAACTTTCCACCAATCCTCTTCCTCTAAATACGTTAAAAAAAAATAAGACAGAAATCCCCGCAGACAATGAGGAGGCAAGTAGACCAGACACACGCCTACCCTGACCTAAAGTCAGCGTCTGCACCCTGTTCTCCACTCAGTCTCTGTCCCCATCCCTGACAACGACTCGTTTAGAGTTCTAGCTCCACACCATGGCTCTTCCTCTGATGGGAGCAGAAGTACCCAGCTAACTCCACCGCAATCTGTACCTCATTTTCCCCACACTATCTCCAACAGAGTGCTCTCTCTAACAGACGGGAACATCTTTGATTTTCCTGAAGCATCAATAACTGGTGATGACATTTCTACCTGGCTCCCCTGGATCAATCTGAGCAAATGAGATCAGAGTAAGCAGGCCAGCTTTGCTCTGAACCTCAGGCTAGAGCCTGCAGGAGACTGCGCAGTGAGAGTCCTTACTCCTAAGCTTTGGTCAAGATCTTACTCCGTGGGTCCGCTGTCTACTGTGCTTTGTAGTGAAATCCTCAGCCGCTAGGCCTGCGGGAGAGAGGAGGGAGACAAGGCAGAGCTACCAAACTAGTATGCCACTGACACTGTGAGTGCCACCGAGTAGCACTAACAGCTTCCCAGTGCCTTGCACCCTGAGAAATTCAATTATCACTTCTGAGACACATAGCCCAAGGGACTCACAGGTGCCAGAAATAAGAAAAAGAAGGAGGAAATAGAGAAAAACTCCTGATTCTGCAAAGCACTTGTCTGATAGATACAAACCTAAAACTTAGCAATCCTCTAAGCTCTATGAGCAGAGCATGAAGACACGTTTCCCTTCACACACAAGACAAAGCACAGAAAATAGGCAGCAGCAATGATTGAAAATGCATATTTGCATTTGTAGGTTGATGTGGAATGGCAAAAGGCATGGGGGAATGGAGTCAGTTACTACTGGGGTTCAGATCATGGATAACCTCTCCAGGGTTCTGTCTCAACATCTGTGTGCAACCTTCAGACACGAAGAATCCATGCAATTCAGTCTGAGAATGGTTTTAAATTAAGAAAACTTTCAGGGCTGGGGAAACGGCTCAGTTAATAAAGCACTTGCTGTGTGAGCATGAAGACCTGAGTTTGATGCCCAGAATCAATGTAAAGAAGCCAGAATTAGTGGTATAACACACACACACACACACACACACACACACACACACGCACACGCACACGCACACGCGCACGCACATGCACACGCACATGTGCACACACACGCCATCCCAGCAGCTGGGAGGCAGAGACAAGTGGAGCTCCAGGGCACTAAGAAACTGTCCTAAAAAGTAAGGTCTGGAGACTTCATGGGGGTAGCCCCTCTGCCATTGCCATCTGTGACTAGGAGACACAGTCTCACAGCAAACTTCTTGTTCCTCTGGATTTAACAATCTTTCTGCTATGATGCCTGAGCCTTTGGTTTAAGAATGTGTTGCTGGTGTATCAGCTGGGACTGGATGCCATGTCAGCCCTGAGATCATATCCATGCAGGTGGCATTATACCCACAAAGCAGGTTGTCATTATGTGTTTAGGGATGTTGATATACAAGTACGTATGTATATCTGTAACAACAGTGAAAGAAAAAGAGGCCATGAATTTGAGAGAGAGAATGAGGATGCATGGGAGGGGTATGAGGGAGGAAAGGGAAGGGGGAAATGATGTAATTATATTAATTCCAAAAATATTTTAATTAAAAACATCAGCAGCCTCTGTAGAAAAGAAATACAACTAAATATGGTGGATGGCTCTGAGGAATGACATCCTGGGTTGTCCTCAAGCCTTCACACACATACGTCAACTTGAGTGAATGGTTACACACGTACACCTGAATATACACAGATACAGACACATACACAAAAAGAAACATCATTGCAGAACTCAAAGTAATACAGATGAAATACCATTTATTACTCCTGCTGCTCTGCAGACACTGAAGGTGATGGAAACATTCTGTTTTCAGAAATACACTCAAATTCTGTCCTTGAGAGCCTTCCTATCCTAGCTGTGGGGGCTCTCTCTGGTCTCCTGGTGGGGGGCAGGAAGTAAAAGCTTTCTGCTCACTTTCCACCCAGACAGCGGTCTGTCGTTTTCTTCTTCCTCCCCGCCCACCTGAGTGTTGTAATGTGTAGATCAGTTTGACTTTTCTTCCAGTTAACAACATCATGCATCTCGTGGGACGTAGGAAATCAAAATTAGATTAGTACATACAGAATGTGTGTGTGTGTGTGTGTGTGTGTGTGTGTGTGTATGTGTAGAAGAAACTAATTAGTAACACACTCTAAATTGCAGACTTTCTATTCCCTCCTTGCTTATCACCCCAGCTTGTCATGTGTAGATAAAATAAAACATTGCATATTCCTTTGGAAACCATGAATTACTATAATTGCATATGGTTTGGTTATATGAGCCTGTGGAGAACAGATCCACACAATTTCTGTTTCCTGGGTACCAAATCTCAAAAGTAAGGAGAGGAAGAGAAGAGTTTATGACGCATGGTACAAAGGAACCATGGAACACTCGGATCTCTGCAACTGAGAGGACCCCTACCTATCTTTCCATCCATCTTTTCTAGGGTTGCCTAACAACCCAGGTTCTGTTTTGCTTTGCTTTATTTATTATTTTTGGAATACTGTGTCCTTGCAAATGGAATGTTGCACCTATCAGTTCATCCAACTGATGAATATTTGTCAATGAATGAGAAACCCCTCCCACCTTTCTTAGAAGAACATCTTTCCTGGGTCAGGCTTGGAGTGTTAAATAAAGCATTGCCCTTTATCTAGTAGATAAAGTGCAAAGGTCAGCAGGTAGTTTTGGTTATTTGTCTTTGATGAAACCAAGGTCGAGGAAGAAGAGGGTGAGGAAGAGCCCTAGCCCTGATGAGGAGCTGCTCTTACTGCCCCTGGTACAGATCCTAGATCTACCATGACCTAACTCAGCTAGAGCCAGCCTGGTGGCCCACAGTGCTGTTTCTCCATGCTGCAGCTACTCACACCATCCCCTCCTTTGTCCGAATCCTTTCACAAGTCACACCAGGGGATCATACTTTCCCACTTGCCCTGAAGCTGAGCTGTCTGTGGAGCCCCATCTGACCAGTGGGGATTTAGTTTTCCTCTCTGATAAAAGAAAGGAGAAGCAGAAGGAGGAACCCTGTTCTGGATCCTTTGCTTTGGTTCCTGACCTTTGTTGCTCTGGCATGCAGTTGCACAGTACGAATCTTACAAATATGAAGTAGCTACACATCCATCTACGTGACACCAATTAACCAGAACAAAGAAGCTAAGAATTTGAAAGAGAGCAAGGGGGTGCATGGGAAGGTCTGGAGGGGATGATCTGGGGCACTGGTACAATTATATTATAAACGCAAAAAAAAATTTTTTTTTAAGTGATAAGCTGGAAAGGTAAATCAAAGGAGTCCAAGTTCTCGGTGACAGAGCCGACCCAGCAAATGAAGAAGCAGAGGCAGTTGCTCCATCTTCCTCCTTGAAGTCAAAGTTGACATCCAATCTGTAGATTATTTTAGCCTGTAGCACGAATCTTAAAAGGTCATATTAATAAAAACAAACCTGGAGCTGGGTATAGGGGTGAATGCTGGAAGATCAGAGAAGCAGAACAAGCCACAGCTAACCTCACTTAGCCAATTCCTCAGCTGATCCTGTTTCCTCAGACTGGAAGCCTCTGAGTCCTCATCCAAATGGATCTCAGCTGAACTGCTGCTAAAAGCCTAAAAGCTTAACCAGGCTCTAGTTCCTGGTTTTCACACCTTATATACCTTTCTGCTTTCTGCCATCACTTCCTGGGATTAAAGGCATGTGTCACCATGCCTGGTTGTTTCCAGTATGACTTTGAACTCACAGAGATCCAGATGGATCTCTGCCTCTGGAATG
>CABHPQ010196490.1:19147-48784 GCA_902168405.1 Peromyscus aztecus
TCTGGATCTCTGTGAGTTCAAGGCCACACTGGAAACAGCCAGGCATGGTGACACACGCCTTTAATCCCAGGAGGTGATGGCAGGAAGCAGAAAGGTATATAAGGTGTGAAAACCAGGAACTAGAGCTGGTTAAGCTTTTCGGCTTTTAGCAGCAGTTCAGCTGAGATCCATTTGGATGAGGACACAGAGGCTTCCAGTCTGAGGAAACAGGATCAGCTGAGGAATTGGCAAGGTGAGGTGGCTGTGACTTGTTCTGTCTCCCTGGTCTTCCATAAGTTTATTAGGGTGCACAATATTTTGAGGAACACAATATCACCATAAACTGATTTTTTTGCTTTGTCTAGAGTAAGCCAGTGAACACTGGGAGTCTTTACACATCAGTTGGAGTTGTCCAAACCATTGCCACCCCAAACCTAACTTTACTCAACAGTTTTCTCCTGTGGATCGAATTTTTCATCCAAACAATGCAAGCTTAGGCCATGGCTTCTGAGGTACCTTTGCTTCTGAACTTCAGAAAGAATATGAAAAGCACAGTTGTAGACCTGGACCCTAGTGTGATAGAACACTGATCAGGGGGTAAATTGCTTAGGGAAAAATCACAGAATAAGGGGATTTAGCTGGGAGGTTACTGGGGAAGAAGAAATACATCGGGATGCTTCAAATTGGAGGTCTTGAATTTATGTCTTGGTTTTAAGAACATACCTCAGGTAATTCCACCATTTGATTGCCCCCACCAACATTCTAATTTAATTAGTCTAGAGCACAACTTAATCACTGAGATTTGTAATAGCTCTCTATATAATTCTAACATTCTGAAATTTGAGAACACCACCCTAAGTAAAGGGGAGTTGACTTGACTTTTGTAAAATTAAAATAGCTGCTGTAAAGTTCAGAGAGACAGTTCGGAGGAGGCAGTCCATGGAGTGAGCCCCACAACCCTGCCATGTCCCCAGCCAGTGGTGAATATTTTCACAGGACAGTGTGAGGCTAATATTGGTTGCCGAGTTGAGAGGTTCTAGAATCAAGTAGAGGACAGACCTCTTGACATGTCTGTGAGTGGATTTCTAGATTGGGTTATCTGAGGTCAGAAAAAAACATCCAAAAGCAGGTACTACCATTCCCTGGGATGGTGTCATGAGTGAATTAAAACTGAGAAATCAAGTTGAACACTGACATTCATCATGCCTCCCTGTTTCGTGACTGTAGATACGATGGGACAGGCTGCCTCACACTCCTGCCTTCCCGCCATGATGGACTACACCTGTGAATCAAATAACCCCTTGCTTTCTTGAACTTCTTTTTTGGGGTGTTTGTCACAGCAAGACAAGTGCCTAATAAAGACACCCATCTCCTCCAACCAGCTCTGTTGTGTCTATTCCAAAAGCCCTTTGTGTGAAAGGACCATGTCAGCAGCATCAGAATCTGTCCCTCCCAGTCCACTGTGCCCTGGCTTAGGTGGAGGAACTATAGGTTCTGCTGTGACATCAAGGTTGATAACATCACCCTGATGTGGGCTCAAGCCTTGGCAAGCTGTTTGCTCCTGCCTCACCCTGCAAGTGTGTTTATTTTTAGCCTTGCTGCTATCCCATGTGAGTGGAAAGGTGGTGCCATCAAGCAGGATGGGTAGCTTTACCCTCCTACACACTGTCCCCAGTGAACTGTGAGCATCATGAGGAAATCGAGATGACGGATGGGAGCTGCTGCTCAGGGCCTCGCCTACACACACCACTGCAGTCCCTGATCAGGACAACAGCCAGCTCAGCTCTGGTGTCAATTATCACTGATCAGAAGAGGCCCAGACAGGATGGTGGGGTCATGTCGTGGTGGTATGATCCCCAGAAATGAGAGTTCAGCCAGTGAGTGAGGTCATATCAGAGTTGGGGTCATCTAGAGAGTAGGCTCAGCTTAGAGAGTAGGAACCAAAGTAGACAGTTGGCGTCAACAAGACGAGAAGCGAACCCAGAGAGTCAGGTGATACTAGGTTTTGACCTCACTGCAAATATCTCAGGTTAAAGTTTTTGAC
This sequence comes from Peromyscus aztecus, assembly GCA_902168405.1. Classification (NCBI taxonomy): domain Eukaryota; kingdom Metazoa; phylum Chordata; class Mammalia; order Rodentia; family Cricetidae; genus Peromyscus; species Peromyscus aztecus. The sequence goes on from CABHPQ010196490.1 coordinate 21,171, forward strand.
AGATTCCCAAACAATTGACTTTAAATATTTGGAGGGGGAAAAGTAGAGATAACATCAACCTAGATCAAACTCCTAATCCTTGCTTGTCTTTATGCTTTCCACGTACGCCCTCCAGAATTTACAGCTCCCTTGCAGTGTGTGAAATATATCTACCATTTGCCTTCCGTACACACCACTCCCTTTCTGCCCTGCTTTATACGTATCCTCGTCTGCCCTGATTGCATCACTCATCCCGTGCTTACTAATTTCTGCTTAAATTTGACCAATAGGACACACCACTAGATGGAAGGCAGAGAAGAAAGTGTGCTGTTGTAGGTGGCTGGGTTTCTTCACAAAGCACCATGCCTGTAGTAAGAGTGATTTTTATGAGTGTTTTTTTTTTCCTTCCAGGAATTACTCCACTCCAGTATGCCTTCAGGACTCACAGGTGTCAGTAGCCTAAAGAATATTATATCACCCCTTATTACGTTTTCCTAAATTGTGGCCATATTTCTGTAAATAGCCCCATTGCTACATATATTATTTATTATACTCTCCTACTTAGACCACAAGAGGAATGTCTCAGTCTCTCTCTTTCCCCTGTGCCTGCATGTGCGTGCGTGCATGCGTGTGTGCGTGCGTGCGTGCGTGTGTGTGTGTGTGTGTGTGTGTGTGTGTGTGTGTGTTTGCTAATAGAGGCTTGCTTAGGTTGCTGGAGAAGTGAGTTCCTTGAGAAATTTTTCTGATTGGGAGACCAGCCAGCCCCAACATCAGCCTCTTGTGTCCATTTCTTCTAGAGCCTCCATCACGATTGTCACTGTCACTATCGTGTTATTCCTCACCCCCCAACACACACACACACACACACATACACACACACACACATACACACACACATACACACACACACATACACACACACACACATACACACAAACAAGCACACACACACACACACACACACACACACACACACACACAGGTGCGCTTTTAGAGTTTTCTCCAAACAGGGATTGAAAATGTTCCTTTTCTTATTTCTCTTTATGGTTGTTAGGCCAGAATAACATCATCTTCCATTGCTAAACACCAACTCACAGACGAAAATGACTCTACGGTATACTGCCTTTTTGTTCTGGATCCTTCCAAGGATTAACTGCCAAGATGGGATTAAATTTCCAAGAACTTTATAAGGATATAGCCCTCGAAAGGAAGCTGGAAGGACCTGGGGAAGCCTCAGACCCAAAAGCAAATGCAGTCAGTGAAGGAGAGAGGGAGAATTCTGGGTCCCAGCACCTACTCTTCAGCCTAAGAAAGACTTGGCAAAGTCACTGAGCCAAAGTGCGCTGGCAGAGCAGTCCCATGACCTTCAGTAGGTATCACTCTTAGTGTCCTTAATGATGTTGGTCATGAGTGGGAACAGAGAGAGAAGCATGGCCTTAGAGAAAACCCAGAGATGGTTCTAGAGTGAAACATCTAGGGTCCTCAGTCATTTAAGTTCTCCAAAGCAAGAGGTCTGCAAGGCCAAACCCCAGAGCCACACCAGCTGCATTACAGGGTGTTGAAGAAAGCTGTCCGTCTTAGAGATCTGCTATTCTGTTCTGTCAAAGCTTGTCGTATAACTCTCAGAAATTCGGCACACACAGTTGGAGTCAGCTTTCCCACAAGTCTGATTTTCTCTGGGCTATTCTAGCAACAAAACTGGTTTATGGTAACCCTATCCCTCATGTTAGCTATGAATAATAGACAATATCACCTTCAGTAAGAAAACTGAAGTCCTGAGAACTGAAGCCCTCATTCACCTCTGTTCCTTTCCTTCATTAAAAAGCATGGGACGTCTATTCTACCTCAACACTGTGCCAGCTACTGCAGCTATCACAACAAATAAATTGTTTCTTCTTCTATGTGCCTTTTTTGTCTAGGAGAAAAAAGAAAGACATGGAAAAGACTAATTTTCATGTATGTCATAGAGGATTAGAGGACTGTGATAGAAATGACTGGACATCATGGCAGGAAGTATGTGGTGGACTACATCCGCTTGCCTCATGGCAGAGGAGAATCAGGGAGAGAAAGGGACCTGGCCCAACATACAGCTCACAAGAACATGCCTACAGTGACCTGCATCCTCCACCTGACCCTACCTCCAAAACTTTGTAAACCCCCCCATAACAACTTCAGATTGTGGACCCATCAATGGATTAATCCCTTATTATTTAGGAGACGTCTGGACTCAATTCACTCTCAATTATTAGATGTACAGTCTAGAGAGCAGACCTTCCCTACAAGGGCCCTTTAGGAGACACTTCCTATATAAACCGTAGCACAGAAAGAGTATGAAAAGAGGACAGGGAGAAGTGACTTGGCTTGTTTGGAGTTGTTACATTTGGAGTGACTGGGATATGACAAATGACAGACGCATGGAGAATGGGAAATACAAGGGAGGCTGAGGAAAGGGGTATTTAGAGACAAGACAGAGAAGAACTGAGAAGAACACTCAAGGAGGAGGTCAGAAAGACATCAACTAGAGGCCAGGCATGGTGATGCGTACCTGTAATCCTAGCACTCAAGAGGCAGAAGCAGGCAGATAACAAGTGTGAGGCTGACCTGGGCTCCATAGTGAGCTTCTAGCCAAGCTAGGGCTAGATAGCAAGACCTCTTCTCAAGAAATTAAAGAGGAAGTGAGGGAAGAAAGGGAAAAATAAAAAAAATCATATCCATTGGGTCATAAGCTAAAAACGTATGCAATCAATTACGTTTGCGCACACCTTTAATCCCAGCACTGGGAGGCAGAGCCAGGCGGATCTCTGTGGGTTCGAGGCCAGCCTGGTCTACAGAGCGAGATCCAGGACAGGCACCAAAACGACACAGAGAAACTCTGTCTTGAAAAACAAAGAACAAACAAACAAAACAAAAAACAAACAAAAAAGAAATAAAGGATCATGGACAAGGCAATCAGATGAACTATTTAGAGAGGATCTGGAAGCCAGAGATGTTTTCCTCTGCTGACCTTGAAGAACCAAGCCTTGTATAACTTGGAGGAGGAACCTCAGATGAGCCCTGAGTTCTGATCTCATTTCACCGTAGCCTTGTAAAATCCGGAGCTGAGGATGAGACCACATCAGTGCCTGGGCTATCAACCCATTAAAACTGTGACATAATAAATCATGAGTATTCCTTGACAGATGTTCATGGACATTCAAATTATCCTTCGGGACTTGGTAACAGATTTGTTCTATACAGTATAGGGAGCAAATGCATTAGCAATCATGATCAAAAGATTTTTCAGTGGGATGTTTTCTACACTTTCTAGGTGTATTTAATGAGCAGAGAACACTATCAGTGGCCATATAAAAAACGGGGGAACCTATGACTGATATATAAAGTTGAATTATGTTGTAAAATAAAATAAAATAAATTAAATGAAAAAAAAAGAAAAAAAAGAAAAAAAAACATTTTCTTAATTCAAGTTTCATATACAAAAATATAGTTCTTTGAATCTCTTATTTTCAACCTAAAAGTCTTATAATTCTGATTATGGACCTAGGAAGTTTAGACAATACTCTTCAGAGACATATCATGCTTGATACTGAACTGCTAGATAAATTTGTTTCAGTGAAAATAATTTTGCTGAAGTACCTAAGTGTTTCTTATAAATCTAATAAAAATAGTGATTCTTAAATCTACACAACTATTGAAATATAATATAAATAATGTCAACTTAACTTTATTTTTCAGTTAACCAATCAACTACTCACTATATAATGGAGTTACAATCTGAACTGCAATGCTGATAAAAATCAGAGACCTGGTGTGTCCAGGGCGATATGGCTGTAGGCAATCTGATAAAGTCAAATTTCCATTTTTCTTAACCATGCAGAAATTTCTAACTACAAACATGTTTGTAATGCAAGTTTATCATCTCCATTTTCTATTCTAAATTCTAAATCTTGTGGGTTTATATAAAGTTTATGCATGTAAGAGATATACCATCCCAAACAATTTTGGGGGAAGAAATAGTCCTTGATGATTGACCCTGTGTAGTATCCGGTGACAGTGGTAAGGATGGTTGTGATGTCTAAAGAGATTCTCATGATTCCTTCTGCTAGAGGGAACCCTTTTACCCTCTCTTAGTGTCTTGTACACAGGGATTTTCAATCACACACATTGCAGCTTGGAATCAAGACTTTGCCTAATTCTTCCATATACAGGCCCCCAGCCCTGGACTCATCTCCATGGCAGAGAATGAATTTGTTCCAGGGAGGTGATGTCCAGTCTCTGTGCTCTGACTCATTCTTGGTAGGAAGCTGTCTTCCAACAGAAGCCTGTCACCAGTCCTACGGGCTTGGAGTTAGAACTGCAGCACAGTTGGATTGGTCCTTTGGGACAACTGGAAATGCCCCCTCCCCAGAACTGGGATCACCATTTGGAGACTTGCTAATAGATCAGCTATCATGATTAAATTCCAAGCCAAGCCCTCAGTCTCACTCTGAGGAATAGTTCCTTTCCCTGCCCCTACATCCTTTCTTTTTTTCCAGGCAATCTTTTCCCAGTTAGTACAGACGGAACACACTCGTGTTCTGACGCACCCCACATCCTCTCCCTCAAGCAAAGGCTTTGAATTTCAGGAGCCAGTAGGTTTGGGATAACCACAGACATGGGACTCCTCCTTGGAAAGTGACATCTGCTCATAAAGTATGTGTGTTCTCAACCTTGCCATCTCTTCTCTCTCTCTGCCACTCTTTCCTCCTCCTCCTTTGTCTACGTATCATCTAGGTGACTTCAGTCTCTTATCTCTCCTCCTTTCTTCCTTCCACTTTCCTTGCCTTTTTCTCTACTCTTCTGTACCGATAGATTTAGTGATTAGGAATGTATTTATTTATACAGTTCATATTTTAAGGGAAGTACTAGAATGATGGCATGAATATGTCTTAGTACCAACAAACAGAATTTAACTTGTGAGTCCTTGAGACATGTCAGGCATTGGTAAGCATTCAGGGGTTTTTATCATTTGATATTCCAGACAATCCTCAGTGATTGATAGATTGATTTGTTGACTGGTTAATACAGTATTTGCTCCCATTTTTCACATGGGGAATTTCACAAAGGGTAAGGTCCTTGCAGTTGACAAGTGTGATATGATCACATGCCCCATGACAGCTCCTCTAGAGCCACTTTCAACCACACTGCTGAGGTGACCCAAGGCCAGTTACTGACTCCACCTGTCAGAGAGCTACCATGTTATTCCTATGTGATTTTATCCCTCAAAGCCAGGGCCTAGAAATGTGTCCATATATGAACCTTACCTGGAGCTTCTGAAAGATCAAATCACTGACGGAAAATTTGGAAATGCTTTTATTTGGAGAAGGAGAGCATTTACTAAAGCCACCCTCCAGGCCCAGAACTCTTTGCTCATGCTTGCCGACATGTGTGAGTAACTGAACAACCTATTCTAGCCCAAGACAGAGAGGGGTTACCTGACACGAGAGCAGGTAAGGTGAAAGTATTGAGTACTGAAAGGTGGAGAAGACGGACTTTTAAAAGTCTTGCTGAGTGGGAGGCACATGACCAATGCAGCTGCAGCCTCTGTTCCAAAGAAGTATTTGTGAATAGTCTGTGGTCCCCCAATGAATCATACCTCCAGATACTCCCATCTTGGTGATGTTCCAACTCAAAACTCTGAGCTTCGACATAGGTCCTTTGTATTTGTCCAGGAACACCATCAGGTATGACAGATGATGTCAGGGACATCAACAGGAGAATTAGCATAGGCTCATTGAAATTACTCCTTCTAAACCAAGATACCCTGGTTAACCATCAGCATCAAGGCTCCAGAGAGATGAGTGAAGCCACTTTTTATCTTCCTGCCCCCAAATTAACTATCCCTGAGACCATCACATATAACAGAGAAGCCATCCCAACTGATCCCTGCTCAGATTTCTTATCTACAGAACAAAGAATAGTAGAGCCATTTTAAATGACCTACTTTGGGGTGGGTTGGAATGGTTTGAAATGGCTTGGGATGGTTTGGAATGCAGCAACAGACAAATAACACATGGTCCTCCAAGGGCTCCCTAAATGTGTTCTTACTTCTCCACCTCACCAAGCACACCTATTACCTGGCTTCTCAACCTCCATGCGGTCCTCTCTCCTGAGAAACAGAAGGCACATGAAATGAGGGGCGGAATGAGGAGGGCCTTCTCCAGTGGCTCATGGTGTCTAAACAATGACTTCCGGGTCATCTATGGCAACAGAGACTCATTATAAACCAGAGACCAATTTTTTTGAGAGACTCCTTTGCATTTCTACATCTCTTATATTGACCAAATACACTGGAAATTACCCCTGGTAGCACTGAGTGATGACAGCATCTTCACTTCCTGAGAAGAGAAAGGATGGGAGTGAGGAAAAACCAGTCTAGGATCAGGAAAGGGATACTTGGAGATAGCCCTGTGAACATTTTGAAATCTGATGGAGAAGGAGATTGGTTTTGGGGAAGGTGGGGGAGGGCTCTGCTGAAAATACTAGGATTGAAGCCTGATCAAAAGTTACGAAAGATTTCATCTTCTGTCCTCACCATCTTTGGCATCCAGTACCAGGCAGAGGTGGGAAGCGACAGCCGAAATCACAATGGCTTCAGGAGGCCAGCTCACTTTTCACCTCTGCATCCTATGGCAGACAATGAGGGGACGGAACACAGAGCTTCCCAGAGCCCCTTCAGATGGCAATTCTCAAAGTCCTCCATAGTAAAAGGTAACGCCTCCTGTTTTATTTTGTTGGCTCCTCCAGCAAATACCTGTTCTCCCTTGAATTACACTAAATGATGAAAGTGGAAAGAAAGCAGAAGGAAAGCCACAGACAAAGCTTTTTCTTTCGGATGGTCTCCCTTGTACCATGACCCAGAGAGGAAGAGGCTGGTCCTTCAGAGTGAGGCCAGTCGGGCCCTGGCAGCCACAGCAGGATAAACTGTGGGTTCCCATCAGCGTGGGAGAGGAAAGGAGGCAGGTGGAGCCCTGGGCTGCCATGGGGAAGTGACACAAATGGCCCAAGCAGCTGAGATAACAAGAAACCACTGAGGAGAAGGGGCCATGTCAGAGGAAACGGAGCCAGGCAGCCAGAGTGGAAAAGTCGGAGACGGTGTCAAGGTTAAGTTCGTAGACAAGGTCTTTCTCAATGGTAAAGGCGTGCAAGGAATAAGAACCTCGGAGCCCTCCAAATCCTTACAAGCATGTGAAAAAGGATACACTGAGAAATAAAATTTCACAACAGTGGCCATAGACCGTGAAACTGTGAGCAGTGGTAGAGGGGGACCAGAAGAAAGCAGCCTAGAAGGCTGGTCGGGATTAAAGAGAATCAGGGTAACAGAGCCGTGTCTCAGGTTTCCTCTCCAGACTAGGCCTGCAAGATGAAGTCATGACATTCTAGGTGTATCAATTTAAAATCATAATTGTAATTTATGGTCTGCCTGGTGCTGTATGCTTTATAGCCCATTTCATTTTATTTTTATAGGCGCTTTGGGAAATCAGAAGGGCGGGTGTCATCGACCTCATTTACTGATGAAGGAATGAAGTCCTAAAGGGATTAAGGGACTCACCAAGGGCACCGAGCAGCCAGGGACACCAGGAGACACAAGTATGGCCAGCAACCAAGGCACCCCAGTATCTGCAATGTGGTCCATCCACCAGTTCATTGTTCTGAAAAAAATGATCACTTTCCACATTTGCTGAAGTCAATGCATTCAGACAAGCTGCCTTCCTCGCTATCAGCTCTTGCATCACCAAAGTGCAGTATTCACAAGGTTGACAACTAAATGCTCTAAACCACTGTGTGGGACGGCCCATAAGAACATCATTATAAGAAGGAGAAGGGTTTGAAATGTCTTGTGCAATTGAAAAACATCATTTAACATGAAAATTTAGTTCGTTGCTCTCTGACCTATTTCCTTGAAGAGAGTTAACATATAATTGTGTGTGTGGAAAGTATTCTCATTCTAGCCCTACCTTGCATGGCTTTCTTTATAAGACCTGGTAAGAACGGTTCTGTCCTAGAATAACAGAAATTTCTATTTTGTTCTTCGTTGATTTGGGGAACCCTTTTGCCCCTCTATCTGGATGCATGTGTAGATTGTCATCAGGAAGTGGGTAGTATTGGGGGCTGTAGTCTGGGCCTCAGCATACACACAGTTATAGTAGCATGAAATTTGAAGAAGACAGTGCCTCAGGGGCCCCACCGCCCACCCCCAGTTTTGAGGAGTGTGTGGGGGGGACTACACAGGCATGTTGTTGAGCCCTTTTGGAGTTCAGGAGAAGGCTGTCCACAGGAGAAGGTAAAGGTCAGTATTTATGTCCAAAATGAGGCTGTGCCTCAGGCAGCTCTTGACAGCAGGGTGACATTTACCATGCAAAGATGACTCACGTCACAAGGTCTAACAGGACAACAAGGAACTGGGGGGTGCAGATGGGGCTGGACATCCGAGAGATCTGAGAATTGTCCGCAGAGGAAGGCTAGCTTGGATCTGCTCTCTGAACGCGGTACGGAAAGAAGTAGGAAGGAAAGCCAGGGTAGACTGGGGAGACAGAATGCTGGGTGAATGAAGGGAACCCCGGCCAGGCCAGTCCTGCCGACATCAGTGAGCCCTGCAGTGGGGAGATGTGCCTTAGAAAGAGCATGTGGGGTGTGGTGTAGGAAACCCAGGGAGGTGGCATCACCCTCAAGGCCAGCACTTAGTAGGGACAACTAATCATTGTTCCCCCAGCTTTGCTACCCACAACCCATGCTCAGAACTGAACCATAATCTCTTTCTTCTCCTCCCCTCCTCTCTCTTCCCCTTCTCCTCTTCTCCTCTTCCCTCCCTTTCTCTCCCCTCCCCTCCCCTCCCCTCCTATCTTCTCCCCTCCCTTCCCCTCCTCTCCCCTCCCATCCTCTTCCTTCCCATCCTCTTCCCTCCCCTCCCTTCTTTTCCCCTCCCCTCCCTTCCTCTCCCCTCCTCTCCTCTCCTTTTTCTCCCCTCTCTTCTCCCCCTCTTCCTCAGTTCTATTACTAAAATCAGAAAGAAGTTAAAGACATCAACACCACATCTAACCTGGGTTTTGTTAGTTATTTTTTATTTGGCACGCAAAGTAAACAGCTACGGAATGGTGCGCTTAACTGCTGCATTCTCCTCATCCATTCTTTGGATTGACCCTTCTACCTGACTCCTCTCTCCCGTCCCCTGCCTCCTCCTTTCTCCCCCAACATCTCCTCTTCCACTTCCATGGCACATTCTATTACCATCTCCCCAAATCCCAAGACCTCTTTTTCTCCTCTCAGCAACCATATGCTCTAGCTACATGACCCTTAGGTATACACTCAAAGTATCCTAAGTCCCTCAACAAAGATGTTTGTGGCTACAATTTTTATTGTAGCAAAGGAATAGAATTGACCTACGTGGCTATCAACAGATGAATGGGTCAAGGAAATTCAGAACGGAACTTTATTCAGCTGTAAAGAAAAACAAAATCATGGCATTTGAAAGAAAATGGATGTAGTTGAAGATTAAAACACTAAATAGCCAAGATGCAGAAAAAAATTGTATATATTTTTTTCTCATATTAAGATCCTAGGTTTTCATTATTATGCATGTGTATGTAACATATGGGGAGGAGGGTCATGAAAATGGTCAACTTGTTTTAAATTCTGTGAGCCAGGCTTTGCTCTAACATGCATGAACTCACTCCTTAAAACAACCCAATGAGGTAGAAACTGGGCTTGGCCCCATTTTACAGATGAAAAAACTAAGGGGTAGTGGATGAAATAACTTCTTTAAAGATGGACAGTCTGCCAGTGGATAAGCAGGGAAGCAAGTCACATGTTTTGGCTCGTAGTCTTAAAGATGCTGCTTCCCTCCTCCTCCTCACCCACCTCCTTCTTTTGCTTTTTTGAGAGAAGGTCTCATGTGTTTCAGGCTAGCCTCATGACTCTGTAGACAAAGACAACCTTGAACTTCTGACCCTCCTGTCTCTGTCTCCTGGTCCTCAGCGTATACCACCACACCAGTTTGCATGTCGTGCTGGAGATCAAATCCAGGGCTTTGAAGAACATTAGGCAAGCACACTTCCAGTTAACCCGCACCCCAGCTCACTTCCTGATCACTCATCTATGATTTCTCTTCTATCCCACCAAATTAGATGTGTGTGCTAAGCATAAATGAGCTGCCATTTTGTCTAAGCAAAAGCCAAGACACATGATGCTTTGTCTCCAAATGACAAAGCAGTGTTTCTCTCCTTTTGCAGCCAGGACTCTTCTGGACCCAGGAAAAGTCATCTGGTTGAGTATCAAGGCTGGGCCTGCCTGGGTGTAGGGAGTGGGGGCAGTCATTCCCTGCTTCAGCCCCTGTAGGATTTCGTTGCCATAATAATTGCTTATAACATGCCTGGCTGCTGTCCTTGTCATGACTGTGTGTTCCAACCACAGTGATCTGAGTAATAATCAAAAGCTATTATTAATATGAATGAAGGTGACAGTAATAAAAATAATGATGGACGAGCCCTCCAAGGAAAAGAGAGGTCACAGAAAACAGAGTTGTAAAGTAATATGGTCTAAAGGTCGCCTTTTGATCATCCATCCAAGCCCCGCTGTATTACTGAGGAAATAAATTACTTGGGCTAAAAGAGGCCAAGTCCCTTGCCTGGGTTCATTCAGCTGATAGTCCTATAGCTAAGAAATGGACCTATGCTTCCTGAGTCAACTCAGGATCAAAGTATGTTCTATAAATATATGAAAATATCCTAATGAAACCCTTTTATACAATCAGTACACACTAATTCTTTTTAATCCTGCTGGAAAAAAAAAGTGTGGCCGGGTGGTGATGGCTCATGCCTTTAATCCCAGCACTTGGGAGGCAGAGCCAGGTGAATCTCTGTGAGTTCAAGGCCAGCCTGGTCTATATAGACAGATCCAGGACAGGCACCAAAACTATACAGAGAAACCCTGTCTTGAAAAAAAAAAAAAAACAATAACAACATAAAAACGGCAAGTGTGTTCTTTGCCAGTTCTGTAGGATAATCCTGGATTCCAGGGCACTTTCCATGATTCTTAGATACACAGGATGGCTGAACTAGGATGAAGAGAAGTCTAGAATCTCCAGCTTGAGAGAAACCCTACACCTTACATCTCCCTCTTGTCTGTACTTCAGCCTGCTCCCCATAGACGGTTAAAAGTTAATCTTCCCTAGCCTTGAACATTGGGACCTGCTCAGAGTTTAGAACTGCTCCCCAGTTCTGTCCTTTGTCTCCTGGGAGATAGCCCCACCTTAGTCCAGAGTCTTGAGGACTTGAAGTTCTCAACCTTAAGAAACCCTAAACTTCAGAGGGAGCTTTCAAGACATTTATCAAGACAGAAGACCCATCACCTTGTGCATTGCGTCAGGTACAAAAGAAGACTTCTCTACACACATGTCAACTGTGATTTCCCTGGACTCTACTAGGAACCAAATCCATTTAGCTGTCTGCTCAGTTTTTTCAGCAACTGCACAATAAATGCCGGACCTTGCTTGCACTGGACTTGCAGTCCTCAGCCCTTCCGTGCTGAATCCCCTTCATCTGCCTCTGCCAGCCCAGGGGAATGCCAGCCACACATAAAAAGCTCGAAGAGTCTAAGTCCCCTGAAAAGCATATACCATGCATTGAAAGCGCAGAGAATCACTCCTTTCTAGCCTCTCTCAGTGTCTGTATTTTGCAGTCCTGTTTTGAAAATGGCATCCGTGACAAATGCTCACTCTGCTGGCTAGCTTGTCTGTGTTGCTCTGAGTACATCCATTGAAACTAAAAGGGTAATGCAAAGGTATGCATAGACCAAAGTATGTGTTTCCAGAAATCCAAGCTATCTATAAACATCTCAGTGAGACAGGAGCCTAGAGGTGTTTGCTAGGACAAATGTGCCCCATTCCAGTCCTGCCCAGCCCACAGTGGATACTCTGGTACTCCATCTTTTTCTTGAAATTTCCCCCATAGATAATAATTACTCTGTACTCATGGGTCCACACCTGTGAATTCAAGAAACTGAAGATCAACATAGATTTTTAATTGCGTGTATACTGAACATGCCAAAATATTTTTGTGTGTCCTTATTCCCTCATATAATATTTATTGAAGCATGTATTTCATATGGGTGTTGTAAGTGAGTTAGAAGTGATTTAAAGAATGAGGGCAGATGTGCATAGATTGCATGCAAATGTTACACCATGTTATATGAAGGATTTAAGCATCATTGACTTTGATATCCCAGAGGTACTTGAACCAGATTGCCATGGATCCTGAAAGACACCTGTACATTCCAAACCCAGTCTTACCCTCCCCCCCAAATTGAACACTCCATGGTGACATAGATTCCCCATTCCATTTCCTGGACACTGCCCCAGGATGTCCCCAGTTTATATGTAGGTCAATGAACTCAGACCCTCCGGAAATCCTCAAACTTCCTCATCCACCCAGTGTTCCCCATTTCTGCATTTCTTCCCCCTCCCATCCAGACATTGCCAATCTCTCCATAATCCTGTTTCCATTGACCTAACTGTCAGGTCAGATTACAATCCATATTGTGTCCCTAGATGAATTAAATCATATTTTCCAGGCACACAGAGTTCAGTGGCATTGAAACAACCTACTTCAAAAGAGCATCCTGGAGCAGCTGTATCCCTGCTTCATCTTTACCTTATGGTCCCCTCTTTCTCTCTCAGCAGAATATTGACTGAATTTTCATTTTGTTAAAAAAAATCCCTCAAATAATTTTCTTCACAGTGGAGAGGGTATAGAGTGCCTAGCTTGTTTAACAAAACGTTTTGGAAGAACCATGCAAGGGCCAGCATTTCTCATAGAACAATCTTGTGACTGGATGAAGGGGGAGAAACAGCTCTTGCTCGGGGTCAGGCTTCTGTTAGATAACTAGGTTCTTCTTCCTGAAGATTCTTTAGGGAAGGGGCCCTCAGTAATTTTCCCTTGTCCTCCGTCACAGGCTTTCACAATACTGGCGGCAGGAAATGATTTCTTAATGTCCACTTTTAATTCCTCTGACATCAGCAACCTGGACCTGTGACCTGCCTCTGATTTCCACAGTGCCCATCACCCTCTCATCCTGGATGAATGTCTCCACCTACTTCATCTAGCAGGCCTGAAGACCTCAGGTTCCCAAAGGGGCCAAGATTATTCCAAAGAAGAGAAAAGCCAGCCAGGTTAGAGACTGGAGGGTGAGGACTGAGGCAGACCAAAAGGTACCTATTCTGTAGACGGAGAAGCCAGACTCTAGATTCTGAGTGGAAACACTGGGCCCAGCGGGGCTAGATCGTTCAGCCCTTTTTAAAAAGAGACTTTGTGTGAAACCTCCACCCTCGTGCTCTGGCATAGGCAGCTTTTGAATGTATCATTTTCACCTCTTCTCCAGACCAGGACTTCCATGTCTACATGCCTGTAGCCGGCATGACACTTGATGCATAATTCTTCCCCCAAGTATTCTTAAATAAATCAGACAGCAACTGAATCTCCTGATAGGTAGAGGGTGGCTCCCTGGAGAGCTTTGCTAGCTCAACTGACTTTTCCCAAGGGGCTCCAGTAAGTGTCCTTCAATGCCCCTGAACTTGAAGTTCATAAAGGTCGTAATGAAATTCCTTAAATCTATTATCATTTGTATATTAAGCATGTTTTGATTTCAACTTTTCCCAGGACATCCACAAAGTATAAGGATTTTCTTAATTGATCATTTTCGGAACCTCTTCCCCTGCCTCTCTCTTAATCATTTTTAAATGATCCGTTTCTACATAAACCCAGATGACAATGAGTTCCAAACTGGAAAGCTCCCATAATTTGCTCTTACAGTTCCGTGTACATTCTGTGTGGAAAAAGTACACACAGATAAGGAATAACTGTGGAGTGATTGTGAAAACATAAAACAGCACACATCATGGAGCCCCAGGAAAGGAAACGGATAAAGTGGGACCCAAGTCGAGAAAGCCTAGAATACCCCAGGCTGGCCAGCATCCGTGGTGGAGAGACTCTCCACTCTCAATAAGAGTTGCAATTGCTTCCAAGTGTTGCCCTGCCAAGGTCCTAAAGCGAAGTCTCCCTTTGGCTGGCCTCCAGGGAGAAGGCCTGTGTGAGGGTTAAACAGTCACAAGGCACTAATTGTTCCTGGGGAAACAGCACACTTTCCAGCTCTCCTCTTGAAGAGAGTCAGCCTTCTCTCCTTCCCAGGGAACAACAGATGAAGTGGTCTTCTGAGGGACTGCCCAGAGCTGAGGGCCATCAGCAAGAGAGGAGTCAAAGGAACAGGACTTCCTGTGCAACGTGTAATTCGTTTGCCAGTGGAAGCAAAAAATTTGGAACTTATAGGAGAGACCGAGAGAGATCTGGCTTGGTAAAGAATCAACGGACCGAGTGACACAGAAGCTACCCGAGTCTAAAGTGCTCTGGCCCTGGGCTCTAGCTTAACATGGCTGCCCAGAGAGTGCTCATGTCCCTGGGCAGGTGGGATGTACTTCACAAACTCAAGCTGAAAGGGGTGTGTGTGTGTGTGTGTGTGTGTGTGTGTGTGTGAGAGAGAGAGAGAGAGAGAGAGAGAGAGAGAGAGACAGAGAGAGAGACAGAGAGAGAGAGAGACAGAGAGACAGAGAGACAGAGAAACAGAGAAACAGAGAGACAGAGAGAGAGACCAACAGACAGACAGACAGACAGACAGAGACAGACAGAGACAGAGAGACTTGGTGTATTTCCAAATTGAGGTCATAGGGATAAATTATCAGGAAATGTCAGTGTATCACAGAAAGAGGCTCAAACGGATAACTGGATTCTGACTGGAAATTTCCCTCTAATTAGCTGTAGGCCTGTGGGGTATTCCCACATCTGCAATAAGAGAGGTCTGTCTGGATTAATTGCTCAACTCCCACTTTTGAAATCTCCCCTAAAGGCTTTTTCTACAGCCCCTATTCATTATTAACAACCCAACTTCTCTCTCTCTCTCTCTCTCTCTCTCTCTCAAACACACACACACACACACACACACACACACACACACACACACATCAAATAAATACTTTGTACCATACACACTCACACCACACCACATACCACATAACATATATGCATCACATGTTTCACAGGTCATATACCCATATCATGAGCCATAAATATACAATGTTCAACATATCACATGCCACATATGACACACACTTTCTACATATTACCTACCTACCCATAAAATACTCACTATATACCACTTACGAACATACACACACCACAGTCATATCCCATGTGCATATACAGCAAATATACAGTACGCTTGTACTATATACACACTGTACATCATACACACTATACAGTACACACTGTACATCATACATACACAGCATGTCACATATATACATAGCATGCACACCACTGTATTGTTACATACATTTACACATTGCAAACCATATATACCACACGTGTCATACATATGCACTTACCACATGCACGGCACACATACATCATACACACCTACCACATCACATACACATACTGCAGGTACTATACACAACCACACAAACACATACACACACTCCTGTCCACACTGCATCCCACATGCGCAGAGTTCACAAGAGACTCACAAACTCATGAACGCAGAGTATAAAGGAAGGAAGCATCCCCAGAAAAGATAACTGGGGGAGGTCAGGGCAGTGAGGAGGAGGAGGAAGTGTCACCCAGATGGTGGGTATTCATGTCCCAAGTCTTTAAAGGCACAGCTGTAGTTGAGGTATCGGAAGTGGAGGCGGAGGCGGCTTCAGCCTTGATGGCTCTAGATGGCTTCCCCTCTGCTTTCCCAGTTCCAGAAAGACACTCTCCTGCTGCCAGGAAGTTGGGTCACCAAATGGTGCTGATCAGCAGCAGGTGGGGGCTGAACACATGTTGACACCTCTTGCCCACAGACAGGCATGGGCAAGAGTTTTCTACAGTTTAGAAAGCCAAGGTTTAGAAAATCCAAATGCCCTTCCCAAGCTGGAAAGTAGAATCTATCTGACATCACCCCACTGGGTCAGGTATGTGAAGGGAGTTGAGACTATGCTTATCTACCTATGGTATCCTGACCTACGCACTTACAAAAATATACATGTGAATATCGTGTGTGTGTGTGTGTGTGTGTGTGTGTGTGTGTGTGTGTGTCTATTAATCACTTACACAGCTAATCTATAACTTCATGGGTGCCCTTTTATGGTGAGGAAAAGCCAGGTTGGGTGGTTTAAATATTTTAAAAGAGAATACAATTGGGAGGGCTAAGAAGGGTATGGGAGGAGTTTGAGAGAAGAGGAGAATGCGATCAAAATAAGTTGTACAAAGTTCTCAAAGAACAAGTTAAAACAAGGAAAAAATAAAAATATTAGACAAATAAAGAGGCTACATAAATAACAGCAAAGTAGGGTAGGAACATGGGAGGGGGCAGAGCATAAGGAGAGGCTGGTCTACAAATCACTGATGCTAGAAGTCGACACAGGCCAGCCAGGACCACTCGAACAGTTAAAAACACCCATTCTCCCATGAAGCTGAATCGGCTGTCTTCCACCCTCCAAGCTGGGTCTGTCTTCTTGGGCTACAGAGCACAGGTCTGACCTCCCACTAGATGACTCTTCCCTGGGCTCCAGGAAAGGACCACAACAGCCATCCTTCCACCCTCCATCCTTCCAAGTATCTGCAGTGCAGCAGAGATCCTGTGCCCAGCCGGCCTGCCTCTGTCTGCCCACGTCTCACAATTATGGATAACCAGAACGCCTTCTTGTCTCACTTTCTGGTTACACGGTTCAACCTGGTGGTTTCTGCCATTTCAGCCCTTGGGCTACAGCCATGTTCAAGGAGCTTACAGTCCAGATCAATCGCACCCACGGGCTGCCAACAGAAGCACATGATTATGGAAAACAGTGTAAAAGAATTTTAGGGAGGACTGGATTCTCAATTACACAGGAGGCGTTGGGTCTGGACTGTTTTCATCAGGAGCTGTGTCCTGGAGGTAACAGGCCATAAATAGTCATTTAAAGAGAAATAGGAATGTGTTAGGGTGGGCCCTGGAATGAGTCAGGCCAAAACAGGCTCGTGAGGGAATGGGCCAGCCAGCAACCAAGAGATGCAGCTTTGGCTAGGGAAGGGAGACAGGTAGGCAACAAGTGCAGAGGAGCAAGGCGTGAAGCCCAGACACAGCGCATTGGCTTTAATGGAGCATCACTTTGCAGAGCATTTAGGGTTGCTGATGGGGAGGTAGCACCTGGACCGGTCGATACAGAATGCCTGCGTAAGTGTTGGTACTGTTTGTTTGTTTTGGTGGTGGTGGTAGTGGTGGTGATATGTGTGTTTGTGTGTGTGTGTGTGTGTGTGTGTGTGTGAGAGAGAGAGAGAGAGAGAGAGAGAGAGAGAGAGAGAGATTTTCTTGTTATTAACTCCCTTTGTGTTTAATATATAGACAGAGTTGGTCTATGCAGTTATAGAATGTAAGATGCTGGGTGCCTAATGAAAGTTGAGTGAACTAAATATGTGTGATTCTTGCCCCCCACAGAGCCTTAGAGCCTGGGAGTGGAGAAAAAAAACACACAAACTCATAATTATACCCTGTGAATTGGGCTACAAAGGAGAAGTGGAGAGCGGAGCTTGTGTGTGTCACACCCAATGGCTCATCTTTCCAGTTTCTGAGGAGTCAATGGTGATGGGTGCCATAGTTCCATAACAGGAAATCAGCTACGTGAACTGTGAGGAATACTTCCATGTATTGTGTGCCAACACAAACTCTGTAAAGAGTAATCAAGATTTTTAAAAATAGAAAAAATAAAAAAGCTTAATGCTACCTATGCCCAACATACAGAACTAGAGAAAGTCTCTCCCCCTAAACCGAAGATGACATTTGATCCCAGACATGAGAGAAGATCAAGGGGCTAGGGCAGAAGCTGGTCAGTGAGGGTCAGCACTACGAGTATCCAATGAGAGTCCCTAAGCATGAGGAAGCCATGGCTCCTGGAGCCTGGGGAGGGAATGAGGAAGAAAGAGGGCTGGGCGGGAGTTCAAGCAGTTCCTGTATTTTCTCTCATCGTCTCAACACTTCACCAACTGGGCAGCAGCCAGGATAGCTTCTAATAACTGGGAGTCATGGCTTAGGTCACGTAACTTGGTGAGTTTGGAAAAGGTGCATGAAGGAAGGCATCCAGGGGACAGAACAGGGACTAAGTCATAGGAAACTCCACAATGTCCCTCGCTTGGTGACTGTTCCTCCCCGCTCTGTGCCAAGCTCCGACCTAGTCTCCCGAGGGGCGGGTAAAGGCATCAGGGAAGCTATGACGTTCTGGGCATCGTGTGCGGACTATTTACAGAGGCTATCTGTTTGAATATTCCCAACCAGCTTAATACCTTGAGACAGGGGTGAGTTTCTGCAGAACGTTGAAGCTCGGGGACTCCCAACATCAAGAGCTGAAGCTCTACACCACGGTGACGCTCAAATTTAAATGAAATTTAAGACTTCTGGGTTCCACGAGGTAATTCCGAGACACTCACAGACACGTACAACCTTTCGGCATTGCCACACAATGTTGCCCTCTATGAAGTTCATGCTTATGAATTGAGCAGTTGAGTTAATATATCTATTTATATATGTGCACATCATCTCATAATGTTTTAAATAAGCTTGTATTGGTGTGCATTCAAAATATCTTTGGCCACAGGCTGGTGCATGCAACCCATGGACCGCAGGCTGCACACTCCTGACTGGAAGATGGGGGTGAAGATGAAGAAGAAGAAGATGGAGAGGAGCAGGATGGGAAGGCTAGACCGAGGCGGGAGGGGAGAGGTCATGGGAAAGCAAAGGACAGGAGAAAGAGAAGTTGGAAGAGACAGACGAGAGAGGAGGAAGGTGTTGGAAGATGGGAGGGAAACCTGGCCAGGTGATGAGCACGGCCTGTTATTTGTCCAGCCAGCAGCTGCAGTGAGATGTGCAGCTTCGTCTCCAGGCTCTTCTGCTTCCACAGTGCAGGGTGGTAACGGTTTCCTGACCCTCCATCCAGGACTCCCGTGGACACTTCTCATTCTTCCTTTCCCAGCCTCTCCCAGGTCCCAGAGTTTGAACAAAGCTCCCATCTGGTCACTTCGGCTTTGCTCACACAGCAACTTCCTTGCCGTATAAGACAATCGGTGTTACCAACCTTTAACCTCTGCTGGCTACGTTACACCCAAAGGAGCCAGGAGAGACTTCCTCTTGCCATGGGGACTTTTTGTTACAGAGGTTACGCCAAAAGGATACTAGGTAGGTGGGGCTCAGCTACTAACAGAAGGGACAGGGACAGTTTTGTGGATTGCCTTCCTTCAGGGGCCGCCAGGACCTCTACAAAATTCTTCTGCACTGGCTAACCTTGAACAAACCCTCCATTCTAGAGCTTAAAAGGCCAGGTGTTCCTATAGGAGCTTCCCTTTCAAAGTATTAAACAGCTGGACATGGGTCATTCGCCTTGGGTGCATTGATGATGCACCCCTGACTCATGGTGTGGGGGTGTCGGGCTCCGTCTCCCATTTCTTTGATAACGCTAGAAAGGTAAATACCAGCTTTGCCAATTCTCAGCCCTCCTGTCAAAATAGTGGAATAATTCTGTACTTAAGGGGAAACGTGACATTCTGATCTGCTCTGAAGAGTAGAACGTAACATACTTTTTTGTTGTTGTTGTTGTTTGTTTGTTTTTTCGAGACAGGGTTTCTCTGTGTAGCTTTGTGCCTTTCCTGGAGCTCACTTGGTAGCCCAGGCTGGCCTCGAACTCACAGAGATCCGCCTGGCTCTGCCTCCCGAGTGCTGGGATTAAAGGTGTGTGCCACCACCGCCCGGCCCTATGTGTCTTTTTATCCCCCTTAGTGTCTAGAGCAGAACTGGCCTCAGCTTCAGTTATTATTGAAAATGCCCTTACTGTTCCAAGACGTAAATAATGCCTTGCTTTGTCGTTACATTTCTTCATGAAAACAAAATTGACTTTCTTCTGCAAACCAGGGCTAGCTATTCAGCTTAGACATGAGGACAAATCATTGTTGGATAGGTAACACCTGAGAGGACCTCGGATCAGTCAGTCGGGTGCTGCAGGATTAGCAGAGTGGCAGAGAGACGAATAATTTTGGAGAGCGGGTGTCACGACACACAAGCGACACGGTGTAACAGAACTTCCTACCCAACTTGGAACAAGAGTGTAAGGCAGGCCCGCTATAGTTCACACACGGAGATGTTATTTCCTCCTCTCTGAACCCCAGAATCATGTCGGTCAAATGAGAGGAAGTCTTGAGCCTCAAGCATTAAGGTGGCTTAGTCTCAAGTAGTATAGATGGCTTTGCCAGAGGCCCGATTCAGCCCAGAACGTCAGGGTGGAGTAGAAATAGAGACAATGTTGATTGTGCACTGTCCATCACCCAGCCCCATCCTCTGCTTAGTCAGGCAGACCATCAGACCCATTTCCTGGCAGCCTTTCCCCTACTGCGGAGCTTACAACAGAGTGATCAGGGGCTATGTGAACCCTTCCTTGGGTGGCACCATTCAGAGAGACCCCTGTGACCCCTTTTTCCCTGGAAGTTTCTGAAAGCAGGAATTCAGCACAAAAGAATTCCTTTTTTAAAAAAAAAAAAAATAGTAGAAATTGTGCACGCACGTAACCCTTCAGGTCCCAGCAGAAGTCCTAAGAATGTTAACAAGAGGATGAGTGTGCCACCAGAGGCACAGGGAAACTGTAGCTGTCTGAGCTCTCCTTGTAGGCTGGGTTTTCAAGAAGAAAGCTTTTCCATGCGTCTCTCAGTTCCTTGTCGTGGAGCACCTCGGACACTTAGGGAACAATGTCAAAGAAAGAGCAGTGATTGAGAGATAAACTGACCTCTCTATCTGTGTGAACATGGAAACCAGAGCACGCTGTTGATTCCCACCTGAGCAGCTGTCTGTGGCGCGTAACAGATGACTGTCCGTATAGAGAACGGCCCACCTCAACTGCAAAACAAAGGTACAGTCTCCATCTTGGTAGCATTATATGACTGAGACAATAGACTCGAATGACCCGGGGGACATTTTCCCACGTCAAGCGGCCACTCCTGCTTTTACAAGTTGAAAGTGTTACGTTCTTCTCGGGCTCCCACAGTGGAACAAGACAGCTCTCTATGCCCTTACTGCCCATAGAACAGAATTGTTCATGAGAAATGTTTTGTTGAGTGCTGTGACCCCATCAAGACTTCCCTCAGCAACAGTAGAATGGCAGCGGGGGGCCATTGCAAGTGGAGACAATTGAGGGGCATTTTAACCTACAACCTTAAGACAGCGATAATGACTGGCGAAATTCAACTAATATCAGCGAAGGGAAAAGGAGGGTGGAGGTCACCTTACACAGTTAAAAAGGAACCTTGTTAGCCTCCTGTCACCAGAGCCGCTGAGTGGAAAGAGTGAACTGGCCTCTCTAAGCTCAGGTTTTCCCCTCAATGCCCTGGCTCCAAGCTTTCTCAGGAATCCTGCATCCCCGGATCTTACTCTGGATGGTGGCCACAGTGGAGGCGATGTGTAAAAAGATAAGATGCATGCATTTTCTTCACAGTCAGTCTAAAAGCAGGGACACCTGTGTTTAGGCTGGGCTATCGAGAAGTCTTTCACTGGGGATTAGAGACTTCTCTGCTTCTCACGTTTATCTTTCACAGGAAGAAAGGAGGAAAGGGTAGGGGTCTTTTGAATGACTCCGAAGTAAATTACAAGCTGTACTGGATTTTTATCAGGAGCTCTCCTAGACAAAGAGGACATTTCTGGCATTGCCCCAGGGTTTGGATCACCTCCATTCACTGAAAGAGGCCATCACCATAACAACATGACTCTGCTTCCACTATGTGCAGGTTGCTCAGAGACCCACCAGCGTCCCTTTCTTCTTTGTAGGAAGAGTGGGAGGCTGAGTACCTGGTCTCCCTGAGATTCCTAAGGCTGTGTGTGAGCCACATGCCAGTCTGGAGCTTACGTCTTCGGATTCCCAGCTCAAACCACTACATCCAGCCACATATGCTTTAAAGGAGTATTCCGTTTTGTGTCTCTGTCTCCAGATTCTTCTGGAGAATTTCTGCCTCAGGTCCCACGCTCTGCGTGCTGTGTTGTATGCCTTTTGGCCCCTCTCCAAATATAACCAAATGAACTGGACGGTACTCAGTGAACCAACAGCAGCCCATCCATGAGCTGAGAGGGGCTTGTGGCCTGACTGAGAGTATTAGGTGGGCCAATCGAATGTACATCATAAATTCATGTTTAGAGCTACAGAAGGAACATAGCATAGAGCTTTAGACCCAAACTGAGCAGTCCTGCAAGGGGGGGGGGCTTATTAAAATGAGTTAGCCAAGAAAGCCCATCAGAAAACAAAGGTGCTGAGGAAAAAGCTAGAGGAGAGAGGGGCTTTTTGCCTGTTCTACTTGAGATTGACTGCATTTCTGCATCTAGACCTGTATCTCAATATTTTCTTCTTGAATTGTCTGGTTCTCTCTCGGGGAATGGCATAGGTCCCCATCTGATGGGTTCTCCCTTGCTTTTCCAGCATGCCCAGCTTCCAAACTATTCCTTTTAATAGTTATAATGATAGGCTATCCTTGCCTCAAGAGACAATATTCTCACCAGACTCGGAAAGAGTGTAGTAGAAGAAAACAGTAAGTTCCTGCTTCGATGACGCTGAGTATACCAGATACTTCTCATGGACTGTTCCTAGGTCTTCAGCCAGTTCCCGTCTCTTTCTGCAAGCCACTGCTCTGCTAGTAACTTCAAACACTTGAGCTCTGCCCCAGCTTAGTCTGCGCTTGGCGCCTATCCCATCCTGCCCTGCCTCTATGGGGTAGATGACAGAGAAGCTTTCTTACCCTTGAGTGTATACCAACTGGAAGTAAGAGAAAGCTAGTGAATGTAGGGTCCTTTTTGAGGAAAAAAAATCAGCCAGTCAATAAAACCTTCCTCATTTTTATCCTGAAGGATATACTCTCAAGGCATGTTGCCGAAGACTTTTAAGTGTTCTACACATGTCTAACACCAGTTCCCAGTTGAGTGGTGGACAACTCACAGTGTCTGTTTGCCACTCCCCTAGGACCACATTCCCAAAGAAAGCACTTGTCAAAGGCAAACACAGGGAGAAAAGTTAAGTTTTGACCCCGGTGACCATTGCATCCTTTATTGAGACAGTTACATTCTCTTCAGAATGGTCTCCTGGAGTCAACCTAGGTCTGGTATGATCTATAAATCTTGCCATTTTCATTCAGTCCCAAGTTCAAATATTCTTCTCTCGAATTAAATAGATTCAAGCTGAATCCTGAGAGACTTCATGGACCAAGATGTTATGACTTCAGAGACCAGAGTGGACAATCCCATAACATGATGCACATTATCATCCTGGAGTCTGCTGCATAATAGAAACCAGGAGTACACCAAGAAAAAAAAAACATGCAGAAAGAAACTATGTATCACCTGGTTCTGCTTTGGTATCATCCGTTCCTCCTGGGCTAGATTTCTATGGATGTCTGCTGCTATATTGGTTTTCTGTGTTCACTTGGATAAGTCCCCAGTAAATAGGTAGTTTGAAATAATAAAAGCTTATTTTATTGCAGTTCTGGAGGCAAAAGTTGAAAACTCAGGGGTTGGTAGGATCATGATCCCCCTGAAGACTACAATGGAGGATTTCTCCCACTTCCTTCTAGCTGCTGGTGAGTTCCGGTGATCCTCAACATTCTTTGTCTTGGTGGAATATAACCCCAGCTCCTGCTGTCATTTTCTCATGGCATTCTTCCATGTGTGCCTCTAAATCCAATTTTTTTTTCTTAAAAGGACAGCAGCCTACTTTCAATTCAATACGACTTCATTTTGACTTGATTATATCTTAAAGGCATCATTTTCAAAGAGAGTTCTGGGTGGAAATAAATTTGGAAAACTATTCAGCCTGATATAATTGGTGTATAGACTGGGAAACAACTAAATATTATTTGATCTTAATAAGAAAAATAAAGTCTCAGGGAAATACAAATGGAACCAGAGATCATTTGACAGTGATGGTGGTCTTGATTCAGGATTAGAAGAGTTCAGAGGCTTTCCATAGTCTAGCTGCATGTTTGCCTGACGTGAGGTGGTCAACACAGTCATCGCTTTAAAGGAACTATGCCTACCCAAGATTCCAAGTGCCTGTGATCCTGTCCAACATGTTGTTCCCTGGAGGATGACTATTGCATCAGCCACTTAGGAAGTAAGATTAACAATGACTTTCTACATAGAAAGCCAAGAAGTAAATATTCCCAAATAAACGAAAAGATAAGTAAACAGGAAAACAGACAGCCTTTAAGAATGAACCTTGACTAAGTCTCAATGAAGCCCCTAGCCAAGGCTGAAAACCCTTTCACTGAAAGGAGAACTTTGGCTGGGAGCCAACAGTGACATCAGGGGACAATTCTTGGTAGCACTGGGGTAGTGTTGTCTCCTTTCACTCCAAGGCTTGTGAGCAAGTCCATCTCACCTTTTAAGTGAGAGTTTAAGAGAACTTAGCTATTTCACAGCCTGTTGTCCAGCATTCTGTGACTTGAAATTTCGTGTTTTTAAGGACTAGAAATGAGATCTTTCTTGGTTGTTTCTGGGTCTTCTGGGACTACAATAGCATGTGATACTTAGGAACTATTCAGCAATTATTTCTTGAATAAATGTTGAAGATGAACTGTCTAAACTGAAGAGGGACTAAATCAGAAGTTGAAACCTAGGAGATGTGTGTTCCAAAGTAAGGGGAAGGACTTAAGTGATATACTATCTGGTACTTACTGATGTTATCTCAGCCCCTACCATGTGGGACATTTGATGGAGAACATACTGAGAGATAGAATAATATGTGTCTTGTGGCCTAAGTGTCAAATTAATATATAATGAGAGAAATACATCACATGCTAACACTTAGTATAATTATGTGTGTATAGGAGTAGAGAAAAAAATTTAAACCAACTCTTTGCTGTAGACTGGATTCTGACTGGCCACCCAAGACCAATGTGTTAAATGTTTGGAAATAAGCCTGGGGGTGCTGGGAGGTGGCAGAACCTTTTAGAGGTGGGACCTAATGAAGTTAGGTTACTGAAGGAATGCACTTAAAGGGACTATTGAGACATCGATTCCTTCTTGCCTCTCTCTTTCCTTCTCAGCTGCAATGAGGTAAACAGGTTCCTTGGCCACATACTCACCACCATGATGGCCTATGACACCATACACCAAAGCAACGGAACAAGTTACCAAGAATTAAAACTCTGAAGACACAAGCCAGAAATAAACCTTTTCTCCCATGGTTAACTCCCATGGTTAGGTTCACATCGCAGTGATATGAACCTCACTAACACATCCAATGGGATTTTGTGGCATATACAAGGGCTAAAAAGCTACTGTGGAGGCCAGCATGATGGCTCAATGGAGAAAGGCACTTGTCACCAAGAATGATGACCTGAATTTGATCTTTGGAACTCACACAGTAGAAGGAAAGAACTGACTCCCAAAAGTTGTCTTCTGAACTCCACATGTGAGCCATGGTCTATGCATAAGAGCACACATAAGCACAGACGATAGATAGATAGATAGATAGATAGATAGATAGATAGATAGATAGATAGATGATGGATGGATGGATGGATGGACGGACGGACGGACGGGTGGGTGGGTGGGTGGAAGGATGGATGGATGGATGGATGGATAGATGGACGGATGATGGGTGGATGGATGGATGGATGGATGGATAGTAACAGTTTTTTAAAATTTACTATTGATTAGGGTTATTAGAGGAAGTGTTTCTGAGATGAATTCATTATATTGGAGAGCCAATGACCTTTTATAGTTTAGACCTTAGGACAGCTTGGAATTCATTGTCTTGTGGAAACTCTAGGACTTAGATCTATGGCCTTTGGAACATGACCAGTCCTTTAAGTTTCAGGACCTGCTACACTGTTCTCATTTAGAGTTCAAGATTATATGCTCTAGGATGGTGTGCTCCAACAGGTTTAAAATAATACTATAAACTTAAAATGTGTATTATAGCCCCCCCCAAAAAAAACATAACTGACAAGGCCACCCATTTATCACAATCTGGGGTTCATTGGTCATGGTGTAAACTTAGCCTCTAAAAGATGGTAATGAAAATGTTTTGGTGTGAATTGCTTCCATCCAATGTCTTCAGTAGCATTCAGAAAAAAATTGGTGGCCTTCTCTAATTCAATTATCTATTTGGCTGTACATTCTGAAACCAATTCTCAAAGGGAATTCCCACATAGAACTTCCAGGGACCACCCACCCTTCCTTAAACCCACAAGAGATCATGTAATATCTGGAACTCTCCCACAAATGCTACAATTAAATAAGGGTTTAGAAGGATCTGGAGTCACTTCCTAGGCTGCTGCCAGAATAAAGTCAGTGGAACCAGTAATATTGTGGTCCAACTACTAACCACTGTATCTTCTATTCTTGAGAATTTGCCCTTATATGCATCCCTTCTGTGTTGTTGCCTCCATCCTAACAAGAGAAAAGCACCAACCTGGAGGAGGGATAGACTACCTCTCTGCCCTGCACTGAGTATGAACTTGGATTCCTCTTTTAGTTTTAATGGATAGAAAGTCAACTCAGATGTACTTAAATGAATAAAAAGGTTCACTGGGTGACAGAAAGATTCAGGAAGAGGTAAAAATAATTACATTAATGGTATCATCAAGAGTCATTTGCCTCATCATCAAAACCCAAACTATCTGGACCTACTTTCCTTATCCTTATGGCCAAGCCAATTAGAATAGACACAAGCATGGGACTGGCTGCTTGGCCAGATCTGGAGCATATGGACCTTCTGTGTTCCAAGACCAGAAGACCAGGTAAAGAACAATTTCATTAAAGAAAACATGGGTATTAATAAAAAAATAGAAATGTTTGCCGGAGGGAAGGAACACAGATGTCCACTGTCGTAAGTCCCGGAGCTATGAGCAGAGCCACTCTCCCAGCTGACTTGAGGACTCCATCATGGATGGCTGTAACTGAAGCTCCCAGAGCATCACATCTTGAACTCTTTTTACATCATCTTGCTCCATGTCATTATGACCAAGAATGTATATCGCCCATCAGTTCTGATTTTACATTATGAAAGACCAGTTTCACCAGTAAAGCTGGTTTCCTAGAGTGCTGGCCCACCTCCAAGAAGCAAGGTAGTCACTGTTCTAGAAGGAGCTCCCACCACCATAAGAACCTTGAGTCCGGCATTAAGACCTCAGTCAAGCCAAGCCTTTGATACACCATAACATATGCCTTTGGTGCACCTGGCCTCACTGCTTTCCTTGTCCAGTGAGCACACTGAACCATCCTAATACCCTACTACCCCTTCCATGAGATGCTGAAATAGTTATCTGCTCTTCGGCCCTTATTTCAACTTCTCCAAACATCAGCAGGTTTTTCTTAGTTTCTCTTGGTACAATCACAGGTTTCCATCCAGAGAGTGAAGTGGTTTGTTGCATTTTCCCATGCAGTTTCTTCAGCTGCAATTTGACGTCATCAAGTATGAAGGATGAGAAAGACACATATTATTAGAAAGGTTGGTAATGGTACAAAGGTCTTATTACCAAGGTTTTCTGGATGATTATTCAAATCGGAAAAACAGT
>CABHPQ010196491.1:0-11329 GCA_902168405.1 Peromyscus aztecus
CTTCTTCTTCTTCTTCTTCTTCTTCTTCTTCTTCTTCTTCTTCTTCTCCCTCTTCCTCCTCCTCCTCCTCTTCCTCCTCCTCCTCCTGCCTACTTCTAGAACCGTTTGGCTGTCTGCAGATAGTATTAAGTAGATGCAGATTCAGTGATATTCGTGCAGTGTCCTTGCATACCACCTCTATCAGTGAACACTGAGCCATCCCCAGGATCCTCAGACCACAAACACTTACCAAAAGGTAGCTGCAGAGAACAGCTGGGTGCTGCAGACCCCACCTCTAGCCCTGCTCACAAGCAATTTGTGTTCTTTTTTCAAAAATAAAAAATAAAATTCAAACCTCTAGCTTGAGTTCCTTTCTCTACAAAGAGCTCAAGCCAGTTTCCAGTTATCTGGGTCGCAGAATCCCTCATGGGATTTGCAATCTGCCACCTAACTGAGATGTAGGAGAGGTGGATTGGTGTATCACCAGCAACGGTAGATTCAATCATCAAGCAAAAGAACAAACATTGGCATACTGACTTCAAACCAAGATGGAACGCTGAGTATGGGAACTCCGTGCTGTAATTCCATCACCTGGGATACCGAAGCAGGTGGATTTCTGTGAGATTGAGGTCAGCCTAGGCTATGGAGTGAGACTCTGATCCCAAATCGAGACAAGACAAAACCAAAGCAAACACAACTAGACTGAGCAGTTCCTTCTCTATCTCTGACTGTAATTAGGTGTAAATATGGTATGCAGGTGTACCTTCGCCTTTAGCATGGGTCTTACAAGCTGGTGTCTTTGGAGAGCAGTGCTTCTAAAAGCATTCTGCATGGCAAGGAACACACCCCACATCTGAGCGATGGTCTGTAGCCATGAGGTTGTTCAACCCTTTCAATGAGGTGGCTCCACCATACTCAAATGTTAAACTGTAATTCAACTAAATTAATGGAACTGTAGCCTTAGAGGCTAGTAGCAGTTCTGAAGTAAGAAACAAATGCATCTAAGTTTAGAAATACACAAGTTTAGTATGGATCCAACCTATATGGCAAAGATCATAATCTTAATACAACATAATCCAGTTATAAAATTCCTTAATCCCATTTTTGTCTTTCAGATGTGTTCAACGGATGGAATGTGTCTTCAAGGATTTATTCAAAATGTTGTTGACACTTGTCTCTGAAATAGAATTACTGTCTTGTTTCTGTTTTGCTTTTCTTTCATTTCTACTTTCTCTAAACTAAGCAATTTTCTAGGAAAGCCTTAAAGTGATCATCTCTTCATTCATCTGCAAAAGCTACCCTTCACCCAAGTGTATCGTTTGCAAACACTTTGCACTCCATTCATTTCTAATTGCAACAATACTGTGTGATTGCGCTTTTCCTGTGACTAGAAGTATACAGAATTACACAATGGTCCGATGATACAGAGACACAATGGATCTGAATATGTCACATACAGACTTGAAGGGTGGCAGCAGACAGTCCATCCCCTTTCAGGCCCTGGGGGCCTACCATGGACAACCAACCACAACCCATGGTTTCAAAGACTCTATCTGGGAGGTGAGTCACCACAGCCATGGTGGAGTGGTCCTGATCCTGGGAAGTAGCCCTAGGAAGGCCGGATGAGAGGAGCCCACCCTCTAATGACAGAGACAGACCAAGCACAGGCCAAAACAAATGTATTGCCTCATGTCAGGGCTATTATCCTCAATCAAAGCCTCTCTCCCTTGGGAAATACACATTGGGTGGGGATGGAGGGAGGGGAGGAGACAGGAAGCAGGCTGTAAACACAAACATGACTGCCTCCAACTGATTCGTCTCCTGGGATCATGAAGTTATTGAAGAGCCGTGCTGAAAAGTCCTGAAAGAGGCCATTGCTTCCTTTCTCCTGCCTCTACTGAAGGAGCCCACATCATCTCTAGTTGTGGCAAAGCTGTTATTTCAAAGGCTACAAAGACAGTAATAAAGAGAAGAAATGATAGATTTGATCTAATTTCCCCAGGATATTGTTTGATAACTACTCATTATCTTGCTATCCGTCCTTACTCACCTCTCCACACTGCGAGGCCTCTTCCCTTCTTCAGCACCAACAAGGTGTTGTTTAGAAAACATGTCTTCATTTTAGAGAGATAAAGCAAAATAAGGGAGAAAAGGAAAAATACCCATTATGTAAATGATTCTGTAGGTAACCATCCAATTACCTCTTGATGGTGGAGCTAACAGATGGAATGTAACTTTCTATTCCTAGATTTATGACAGAATTGTGACCAGACCAATGTCATATATAATAAGAAAAGCTGAGGTGACCTTTCCTCTGCCTTAACATTCCCCTTCCCCATCCATGGCATAAATTATACAGCAGATGGGATGTTTTCCTTATATTTGGAGACATGTCTCCTGTGTCTTTACTCCCCTCCTTACATTTTTCCTCTTCCCCCACAATCAAACCAAGAAATCTTCACAGCAAGAAAAAAAAAAACAAAACAGCACAAAATTTTCCACTTCCCCATTGAGATCTGGTGGATTTTTCCATACTAGGCTCCCTGAAGTTGAAGGTCTGGAATTTCACTAGTGCGGATATGATGACCGAGACAAGGCTGGGGTACAGCTCCCCAGTGAAACACGGGACTTGCACACACAGAATCTGGAGTTCAATCACCAGTACTACAGAAGAAAAAGTGGGGGGCTTACAAGATGGCTCAGGGGACAAAGGTGTTTGCTGCCAGGCCTACTCGCCTGAGTTTGATCTTCAGAATCCATACAGTAGAAGTCAAGAACTGGTTCCCATAAGTTGTCCTTCAACTTCCACACGTGTGCCATGGGATGACTGTCCTCCCTATATATACATGTATGCATAAGTAAATAAATACAATAAAAATGCAAAGACTAGATACAAAGATAAAAATAGAACCATAATGAATTGATCCAATAATAAAACATGGGCATCATTCCTTCTCTCAGGACTTCCCTTACTGTGTCAATAAAAATCTCATTGTTCTGGTCAGAGTAATGCCTTGCCCCATGCTCTAATGGCTTCTGCAAGGGAAAGAGCTCTGAGGCTCTGTAGCTGGGGCCGTAAACATCAAGTGGGGTAAAGAAAGAGGTAGTGAGCATGTCAGTAAGAGATGCTGGGAGGAAGGGTAGAGGAAGGCGCTTGAGGTGTCTTCAGCGGTGCTGAATTTGCAAGATGGGCTATGGTATTAAAAAGGGGAGAGCCTGGAGTACTAGTCTGAGCAGTCTCAAGTCAGTAACAGGCAATCAGGAATCACCGGATGCTTTTGCTGAAAGGGATAGTTCACTGAAAGATTGTATTTGCAGAGTATAAATGTAGCAGGAAGATGTGGGCTTTAATTGTGCTCATTGGAGGATGTCAGTAACACTAGAGATGGTGAGAACTGGAAGAGAAGCTGGCAACGGGGACCCTAATTACAACAATAATGCATAACCTGTGCTAACCTCTGGTCTGAGACTTGTACGTGTATAATCACACATCACATTACCACCCTAGGAAGCAGGTCTATCTCATTTTCCACGGAGACTTTCCTCTGCTGAGGAAAATTGTGAGTTGCAGATACACTCCCTTCACGGCTGAATCCACTTTGGTGAGGTAAGCAGGGTTGGTGGAGAAAATGGAATGTCTTCCCAGTCTGTATAACTTGGGTGGGGGGGGGGGGTGGTGATATGGGTGTCCATGATGGGAAGAGAAATTTTGTGGGAACAATCTGTTTTGGAGGTGGCGCATTTGCTTATGTCTGTTACTCTTAGGAGATTAAGACAGGAAAAGGATCATGAGTCTGAGGCCAGCCTGGGCTACATAGCACGACTTTAGGAAACAAAACTCAAGGAAACAAACAAACAGAAAAGTTTTGTTGGGGATGGGTGGAATTAATGAGTCTTTGTCACCTATAAATCATCCATGTCCTTCACATTTCCGAATGCTTTCATGTTGAGTTCTCAAAATATATTCTCAATGGCATCTCCTTCTGTACTATGGGATACCTCACACAGAAACTGGAGTCCCTGGGGGACCAGTCAGCAATGAGCCTGACAGTGAATAGGGATGTAGAAAGATGGTCGTTGACCTTTGCTCTGTGGGTCTGGGGTCCCCAGGCTGGCATAGGACTGGCTCAAGGCTCCTCTGCTTCTCCGGTTTCTTTGTCAGGACCCCTTGCAATCCTCATGACCGACTGGGTGGATGAAACTGCCTGCATCTCTTCGGGCCATTCTTAGGATTCTGATCCCCTGGGGTCTGGGAGACAGGGATGCCGTGGCGACAGGATGAGAGCAGTAAAACTGTCTCTTTGAAGAATGGGACTTCCAAGGGGGTCTGTGAGCAGGAGTCTGTCAAACGCCCGCAGAGGGAGGAGCAAGCGGCTCTGACGTCAAAGAGCCTCCGAGGTCTCGACACGGAATGAGATAATGTCTTTCTGTCCGGAGGGAGTGAAGCTCCTCTCTCTCCCGGTCTTGTGCAACCCAGGACCACAGGAGGTCAAATGCAAAGGGAAGTTCCCTGCTAACAGTGGGGGTCTGCTCTCTGTGAGGTTTTTCATAAAATGTGTTGAGTGTGTCACCCGTGTATGCTCTCTTGCTGCGGCTCACATGTGACTAGCTATCACTCCCTTCTCTCCTATCCTACTCAACTGTCTCATGTCTTCTCGTCCTGTTCCCCTTCTCCTTCCTCACTTCACACCAGCAAGTTAGAGAAACCAGAGATCGCAGGACTTCTCTGAGCTGAATGGGTGCGGGTGCGGGTTCTGTTCTACCGTAGCCCCTCAGACTGAAGTCACCCACCCAC
Organism: Peromyscus aztecus; assembly: GCA_902168405.1. Taxonomy (NCBI): domain Eukaryota; kingdom Metazoa; phylum Chordata; class Mammalia; order Rodentia; family Cricetidae; genus Peromyscus; species Peromyscus aztecus. Next base: position 4,775 of record CABHPQ010196491.1, read on the forward strand.
TCCACAGCCACGCTGAAGAGCTCTTTGGAACGCAGGAGATTTTCCTAATGGTTCAGGGTAGGAAACTGCAGATCACTGAATGAAATACCAAACCAACCAGTCCTGAAGTGTGGCACCCTCACCAGAGCCGACAGGGACTCTGCCAGAGTCCCCTCACCCCAGTTCTAGGTCTGCAAGTGGGGCTTCCTAAATTCCCTTTCATATTAGTGAAGGGTGAAACCTGCAATTCTCTAGACTGAGTTTTTTTTTTTCAGAGCAGCCAACACTTCTGAGTGACCTGCTTCCTCCAGACAGATTATTCTCAAGTTTCTGCCACCTCCTCAGATAGTGCCACCAGCTAGGTCCCAAGGCCCCAGTACATAAGCCTTGGGAGGGGAGGGGGCATCTCATCAAGAACCACAAGAGCGGTGCATGGAATCAAACCAGCTTTCCCCAGTTCTGCGCATTTTGCTTTCCTCTCCAAGACTCACAGTGCCGCCAACACACTCTGGTCTGCAGAGGAGTCCCCAGGAAGTCCTGCTTTCATGGTGATCCCATTGCTGCCATGCAAATGCTATGACATGCAACTCCTGTAACTGCTATGACAAACTATTCTAGATCGAGTGCCTTAAAGCATCCGAAATGTATTTTCTCACAGTTGTGGAAGCTTGACATCGTGAATGAAGGAGTAGCCCTGAGCCTCTCCCTGGGCAGACAGACATCCTAACAGATGTCAGATGATAACTCACTGTAGTACTGGTTTGCGTTTCTCTGGTTAATGATTCTGACATCTTTTCATAAGCCCATTAAATATACTTCTTCAGGAAAACACCTCTTCAAGTCTTTTGTTTAGCTTTAATTGGATAAGTGAGCTTTGAATATAATTTAGATATTAATACTTTACATATGATTTCCTTTTTAAGGACACCAGTCACATTGGATTAAGGCTGGTCTTAAAGACTTCCACCTTACTTGACTCTATCTGCAAAGACCTTTGTACAAGCAATGTAATATCCATGGGTTCTAGGGTCAGGGCTTGAAAACTGCTTAGGGAGAGGACCCAATTCAACCTAGAGCATTCCCCCTGCACCCCATTCCTCCTGCCCAGACTCACACATAAGCAAATACAGCTTTGCCTGACGCAGAGCTGACACCAAGGGGGAGAACTTGACCAAAAGGCTGGCTTCTGACATGGCCCTTTAGATTTGTGACTGAGTGGACCACATTTTAACTCGACTTCTGAACAAGCAAAGGGACCAGAGCTTTGAGTGTCTATCTATCTGACCGCAACCACAGAGAAGTTCTGAGAATGAAATAAAGTGCACCCTGGGAGTTGTGCCCAGGGGAGATGGAGCCCCGTCATCTAGGTTGCCTTATGGTGAGGTGACATCTCACATCCAAGAAGATGGAGCAGCAATGTTGAGATTTACCAAGGGAGAGGTGGCTTCTCCACCTTCCAGAATATACAGTTACTCCACAAAAATCCAGATGTGCTCTCCTCAAGCCCTTCAACGCTGTTTTCTTCGTTATTTGTGCCTGGATATTGGGGAATAGAACTCACCTTTACAGTTCACACAAAGCGCAGAGGAGCCTTTGGTCCATCTCTGAGTGATCTATGTTAGAATGGGGATAGAGGTCAGCTCCAAGACAGACCCATGCTCCATCCTACATTAGGATGGTCTAATGTTCAGTGGCATGAACTAAAGAGAAATCCCCACTACCCACCTCTACCTGCTGGACTCACTGCCCATCCCTACCCACTGGACTCACCTACCCACCCCTACTCACTGGACTCACTACCCACCCCTACCCACTGGACTCACTGTCCACCCCTACTCGCTGGAATCACCTACCCACCCCTACCAGCTGGACTCACCTGCCCACCCCTACCCACTGGACTCAGCACACTACAACCAGGGGTTTTTTTCTAAACTACAAACCTGATTTTGAAAGTCTGCCTTTGAAAATTTTCTGTGCATTTCCTGATTGACTGGGTGAAAACACAGTCCTTACGGAGATGTGCACCCTTCCATGGCCGGGCCTGTCCCTAATCCAGAGCACCACTTCTGTGTTCTCTGGATTTATGAAGTTTTTCTACTTCTTGACATTTTACATTCTGATCTCAGTTAGAAAGGAAAAAAAATAACAAAATATTTAATAACGGTTGGTGTTTTATGTCCAGGAATGGACTGTGATCTCATTTAGCCCAATGAGTTGATGAACACAAGGGTCATGTTTACCCTTGTCCCCCGTTCAATCTTCAGAAGAAGGAGTTAGACCCTGTGAGCTTCTGCGACTTTCTGACTCCTTGTTGCTGCTGCAGGAATGGAAAATATCACTCGGATTGGAGCATAGGCAACATGGACCCAGAGAACGGAGGGGACCTGTGCCTTTGTGTGAGCACCCACACAGTGGCAATAATTCCTAAGTGACACCGGCAGCCTGATCTAGGTCTGTGGAAGACACTCACACCCTTATATTTTCCCCTATCCACTCACTCGCCATTCTAGCTCCTCCATACTGCCTCCCTCAGGCCTTCACATCGCAGTGGGATCTTCACAAGAACTTCCACCAGGCTTCTCGGCAAGCACCTGCTCTCTCTCTCTCTCTCTCTCTCTCTCTCTCTCTCTCTCTCTCTCTCTCTCAGTTCTCAGAAACTTTCCACCAATCCTCTTCCTCTAAATACGTTAAAAAAAAATAAGACAGAAATCCCCGCAGACAATGAGGAGGCAAGTAGACCAGACACACGCCTACCCTGACCTAAAGTCAGCGTCTGCACCCTGTTCTCCACTCAGTCTCTGTCCCCATCCCTGACAACGACTCGTTTAGAGTTCTAGCTCCACACCATGGCTCTTCCTCTGATGGGAGCAGAAGTACCCAGCTAACTCCACCGCAATCTGTACCTCATTTTCCCCATACTGTCTCCAACAGAGTGCTCTCTCTAACAGACGGGAACATCTTTAATTTTCCTGAAGCATCAGTACTGGTGATGACATTTCTACCTGGCTCCCCTGGATCAATCTGAGCAAATGAGATCAGAGTAAGCAGGCCAGCTTTGCTCTGAACCTCAGGCTAGAGCCTGCAGGAGACTGCGCAGTGAGAGTCCTTACTCCTAAGCTTTGGTCAAGATCTTACTCCGTGGGTCCGCTGTCTACTGTGCTTTGTAGTGAAATCCTCAGTCACTAGGCCTGCGGGAGAGAGGAGGGAGACAAGGCAGAGCTACCAAACTAGTATGCCACTGACACTGTGAGTGCCACCGAGTAGCACTAACAGCTTCCTAGTGCCTTGCACCCTGAGAAATTCAATTATCACTTCTGAGACACATAGCCCAAGGGACTCACAGGTGCCAGAAATAAGAAAAAGAAGGAGGAAATAGAGAAAAACTCCTGATTCTGCAAAGCACTTGTCTGATAGATACAAACCTAAAACTTAGCAATCCTCTAAGCTCTATGAGCAGAGCATGAAGACACGTTTCCCTTCACACACAAGACAAAGCACAGAAAATAGGCAGCAGCAATGATTGAAAATGCATATTTGCATTTGTAGGTTGATGTGGAATGGCAAAAGGCATGGGGGAATGGAGTCAGTTACTACTGGGGTTCAGATCATGGATAACCTCTCCAGGGTTCTGTCTCAACATCTGTGTGCAACCTTCAGACACGAAGAATCCATGCAATTCAGTCTGAGAATGGTTTTAAATTAAGAAAACTTTCAGGGCTGGGGAAACGGCTCAGTTAATAAAGCACTTGCTGTGTGAGCATGAAGACCTGAGTTTGATGCCCAGAATCAATGTAAAGAAGCCAGAATTAGTGGTATAACACACACACACACACACACACACACACACACACACGCACACGCACACGCACACGCGCACGCACATGCACACGCACATGTGCACACACACGCCATCCCAGCAGCTGGGAGGCAGAGACAAGTGGAGCTCCAGGGCACTAAGAAACTGTCCTAAAAAGTAAGGTCTGGAGACTTCATGGGGGTAGCCCCTCTGCCATTGCCATCTGTGACTAGGAGACACAGTCTCACAGCAAACTTCTTGTTCCTCTGGATTTAACAATCTTTCTGCTATGATGCCTGAGCCTTTGGTTTAAGAATGTGTTGCTGGTGTATCAGCTGGGACTGGATGCCATGTCAGCCCTGAGATCATATCCATGCAGGTGGCATTATACCCACAAAGCAGGTTGTCATTATGTGTTTAGGGATGTTGATATACAAGTACGTATGTATATCTGTAACAACAGTGAAAGAAAAAGAGGCCATGAATTTGAGAGAGAGAATGAGGATGCATGGGAGGGGTATGAGGGAGGAAAGGGAAGGGGGAAATGATGTAATTATATTAATTCCAAAAATATTTTAATTAAAAACATCAGCAGCCTCTGTAGAAAAGAAATACAACTAAATATGGTGGATGGCTCTGAGGAATGACATCCTGGGTTGTCCTCAAGCCTTCACACACATACGTCAACTTGAGTGAATGGTTACACACGTACACCTGAATATACACAGATACAGACACATACACAAAAAGAAACATCATTGCAGAACTCAAAGTAATACAGATGAAATACCATTTATTACTCCTGCTGCTCTGCAGACACTGAAGGTGATGGAAACATTCTGTTTTCAGAAATACACTCAAATTCTGTCCTTGAGAGCCTTCCTATCCTAACTGTGGGGGCTCTCTCTGGTCTCCTGGTGGGGGGCAGGAAGTAAAAGCTTTCTGCTCACTTTCCACCCAGACAGCGGTCTGTCGTTTTCTTCTTCCTCCCCGCCCACCTGAGTGTTGTAATGTGTAGATCAGTTTGACTTTTCTTCCAGTTAACAACATCATGCATCTCGTGGGACGTAGGAAATCAAAATTAGATGAGTACATACAGAATGTGTGTGTGTGTGTGTGTGTGTGTGTGTGTGTGTGTATGTGTAGAAGAAACTAATTAGTAACACACTCTAAATTGCAGACTTTCTATTCCCTCCTTGCTTATCACCCCAGCTTGTCATGTGTAGATAAAATAAAACATTGCATATTCCTTTGGAAATCATGAATTACTATAATTGCATATGGTTTGGTTATATGAGTCTGTGGAGAACAGATCCACACAATTTCTGTTTCCTGGGTACCAAATCTCAAAAGTAAGGAGAGGAAGAGAAGAGTTTATGACGCATGGTACAAAGGAACCATGGAACACTCGGATCTCTGCAACTGAGAGGATCCCTACCTATCTTTCCATCCATCCATCTTTTCCTAGGGTTGCCTAACAACCCAGGTTCTGTTTTGCTTTGCTTTATTTATTATTTTTGGAATACTGTGTCCTTGCAAATGGAATGTTGCACCGATCAGTTCATCCAACTGATGAATATTTGTCAATGAATGAGAAACCCCTCTCACCTTTCTTAGAAGAACATCTTTCCTGGATCAGGTTTGGAGTGTTAAATAAAGCATTGCCCTTTATCTAGTAGATAAAGTGCAAAGGTCAGCAGGTAGTTTTGGTTATTTGTCCTTGATGAAACCAAGATCGAGGAAGAAGAGGGTGAGGAAGAGCCCTATCCCTGATGAGGAGCTGCTCTTACTGCCCCTGGTGCAGATCCTAGATCTACCATGACCTAACTCAGCTAGAGCCAGCCTGGTGGCCCACAGTGCTGTTTCTCCATGCTGCAGCTACTCACACCATCCCCTCCTTTGTCCGAATCCTTTCACAAGTCACACCAGGGGATCATACTTTCCCACTCGCCCTGAAGCTGAGCTGTCTGTGGAGCCCCATCTGACCAGTGGGGATTTAGTTTTCCTCTCTGATAAAAGAAAGGAGAAGCAGAAGGAGGAACCCTGTTCTGGATCCTTTGCTTTGGTTCCTGACCTTTGTTGCTCTGGCATGCAGTTGCACAGTACGAATCTTACAAATATGAAGTAGCTACACATCCATCTACGTGACACCAATTAACCAGAACAAAGAAGCTAAGAATTTGAAAGAGAGCAAGGTGGTGCATGGGAAGGTCTGGAGGGGATGATCTGGGGCACTGGTACAATTATATTATAAACGCAAAAAAAAATTTTTTTTTAAGTGATAAGCTGGAAAGGTAAATCAAAGGAGTCCAAGTTCTCGGTGACAGAGCCGACCCAGCAAATGAAGAAGCAGAGGCAGTTGCTCCATCTTCCTCCTTGAAGTCAAAGTTGACATCCAATCTGTAGATTATTTTAGCCTGTAGCACGAATCTTAAAAGGTCATATTAATAAAAACAAACCTGGAGCTGGGTATAGGGGTGAATGCTGGAAGATCAGAGAAGCAGAACAAGCCACAGCTAACCTCACTTAGCCAATTCCTCAGCTGATCCTGTTTCCTCAGACTGGAAGCCTCTGAGTCCTCATCCAAATGGATCTCAGCTGAACTGCTGCTAAAAGCCTAAAAGCTTAACCAGGCTCTAGTTCCTGGTTTTCACACCTTATATACCTTTCTGCTTTCTGCCATCACTTCCTGGGATTAAAGGCATGTGTCACCATGCCTGGTTGTTTCCAGTATGACTTTGAACTCACAGAGATCCAGATGGATCTCTGCCTCTGGAATG
>CABHPQ010196491.1:19160-48718 GCA_902168405.1 Peromyscus aztecus
TCTGGATCTCTGTGAGTTCAAGGCCACACTGGAAACAGCCAGGCATGGTGACACACGCCTTTAATCCCAGGAGGTGATGGCAGGAAGCAGAAAGGTATATAAGGTGTGAAAACCAGGAACTAGAGCTGGTTAAGCTTTTCGGCTTTTAGCAGCAGTTCAGCTGAGATCCATTTGGATGAGGACACAGAGGCTTCCAGTCTGAGGAAACAGGATCAGCTGAGGAATTGGCAAGGTGAGGTGGCTGTGACTTGTTCTGTCTCCCTGGTCTTCCATAAGTTTATTAGGGTGCACAATATTTTGAGGAACACAATATCACCATAAACTGATTTTTTTGCTTTGTCTAGAGTAAGCCAGTGAACACTGGGAGTCTTTACACATCAGTTGGAGTTGTCCAAACCATTGCCACCCCAAACCTAACTTTACTCAACAGTTTTCTCCTGTGGATCGAATTTTTCATCCAAACATTGCAAGCTTAGGCCATGGCCTCTGGGGTACCTTTGCTTCTGAACTTCAGAAAGAATATGAAAAGCACAGTTGTAGACCTGGACCCTAGTGTGATAGAACACTGATCAGGGGGTAAATTGCTTAGGGAAAAATCACAGAATAAGGGGATTTAGCTGGGAGGTTACTGGGGAAGAAGAAATACATCGGGATGCTTCAAATTGGAGGTCTTGAATCTGTGTCTTGGTTTTAAGAACATACCTCAGGTAATTCCACCATTTGATTGCCCCCACCAACATTCTAATTTAATTAGTCTAGAGCACAACTTAATCACTGAGATTTGTAATAGCTCTCTGTATAATTCTAACATTCTGAAATTTGAGAACACCACCCTAAGTAAAGGGGAGTTGACTTGACTTTTGTAAAATTAAAATAGCTGCTGTAAAGTTCAGAGAGACAGTTCGGAGGAGGCAGTCCATGGAGTGAGCCCCACAACCCTGCCATGTCCCCAGCCAGTGGTGAATATTTTCACAGGACAGTGTGAGGCTAATATTGGTTGCCGAGTTGAGAGGTTCTAGAATCAAGTAGAGGACAGACCTCTTGACATGTCTGTGAGTGGATTTCTAGATTGGGTTATCTGAGGTCAGAAAAAAACATCCAAAAGCAGGTACTACCATTCCCTGGGATGGTGTCATGAGTGAATTAAAACTGAGAAATCAAGTTGAACACTGACATTCATCATGTCTCTCTGTTTCGTGACTGTAGATACGATGGGACAGGCTGCCTCACACTCCTGCCTTCCCGCCATGACGGACTACACCTGTGAGCCAAATAACCCCTTGCTTTCTTGAGCTTCTTTTTTGGGGTGTTTGTCACAGCAAGACAAGTGCCTAATAAAGACACCCATCTCCTCCAACCAGCTCTGTTGTGTCTATTCCAAAAGCCCTTTGTGTGAAAGGACCATGTCAGCAGCATCAGAATCTGTCCCTCCCAGTCCACTGTGCCCTGGCTTAGGTGGAGGAACTATAGGTTCTGCTGTGACATCAAGGTTGATAACATCACCCTGATGTGGGCTCAAGCCTTGGCAAGCTGTTTGCTCCTGCCTCACCCTGCAAGTGTGTTTATTTTTAGCCTTGCTGCTATCCCATGTGAGTGGAAAGGTGGTGCTATCAAGCAGGATGGGTAGCTTTACCCTCCTACACACTGTCCCCAGTGAACTGTGAGCATCATGAGGAAATCGAGATGACGGATGGGAGCTGCTGCTCAGGGCCTCGCCTACACACACACCACTGCAGTCCCTGATCAGGACAACAGCCAACTCAGCTCTGGTGTCAATTATCACTGATCAGAAGAGACCCAGACAGGATGGTGGGGTCATGTTGTGGTGGTATGATCCCCAGAAATGAGAGTTCAGCCAGTGAGTGAGGTCATATCAGAGTTGGGGTCATCTAGAGAGTAGGCTCAGCTTAGAGAGTAGGAATCAAAATAGACAGTTGTCATCAACAAGAAGCGAACCCAGAAGAGTCAGGTGATACTAGGTGTTTGACCTCACTGCAAATATCTCAGGTTAAAGTTTTTGACAGATTCCCAAACAACTGACTTTAAATATTTGGAGGGGGGAAAGTAGAGATAACATCAACTTAGAACAAACTCCTAATCCTTGCTTGTCTTTATGCTTTCCACGTATGCCCTCCAGAATTTAGCAGCTCCCTTGCAGTGTGTGAAATACATCTACCATTTGCCTTCTGTACACACCACTCCCTTTCTGCCCTGCTTTATACGTATCCTCGGCTGCCCTGATTGCATCACTCATCCCGTGCTTACTAATTTCTGCTTAAATTTGACCAATAGGACACACCACTAGATGGAAGGCAGAGAAGAAAGTGTGCTGTTGTAGGTGGCTGGGTTTCTTCACAAAGCACCATGCCTGTAGTAAGAGTGATTTTTATAAGAGTGTTTTTTTTTTCCTTCCAGGAATTACTCCACTCCTGTATGCCTTCAGGACTCACAGGTGTCAGTAGCCTAAAGAATATTATATCACCCCTTATTACGTTTTCCTAAATTGTGGCCATATTTCTGTAAATAGCCCCATTGCTACATATATTATTTATTATACTCTCCTACTTAGACCACAAGAGGAGTGTCTCAGTCTCTCTTTCTTTCCCCTGTGCATGCGTGTGCGTGCGTGCGTGCGTGTGTGTGTGTGTGTGTGTGTGTGTGTGTGTGTGTGTGTGTGTGTATTTGCTAATAGAGGCTTGCTTAGGTTGCTGGAGAAGTGAGTTTGCTGGAGAAGTGAGTTCCCTGAGAAATTTTTCTGATTGGGAGACCAGCCAGCCCCCACATCAGCCTCTTGTGTCCGGTTCTTCTAGAGCCTCCATCATGACTGTCACTGTCACTATCGTGTTATTCCTCACCCCCCAACACACACACACACATACACACATACACACACACATACACACACACACATACACACAAACAAGCACACACACACACACACACACACACACACACACACACACACACAGGTGCGCTTTTAGAGTTTTCTCCAAACAGGAACTGAAAATGTTCCTTTTCTTATTTCTCTTTATGGTTGTTAGACCAGAATAACATCATCTTCCATTGCTAAACACCAACTCACAGACGAAAATGACCCTACGGTATACTGCCTTTTTGTTCTGGATCCTTCCAAGGATTATCTGCCAAGATGGGATTAAATTTCCAAGAACTTTATAAGGATGTAGTCCTTGAAAGGAAGCTGGTAGAACCTGGAGAAGCCTGGGAGAAACCTCAGACCCAAAAGCAAATGTAGTCCGTGAAGGAGAGAGGAAGAATTCTGGGTCCCAGCACCTACTCTGCAGCCTAAGAAAGACTTGGCAAAGTCACTGAGCCAAAGTGAGCTGGCAGAGCAGTCCCATGACCTTCAGTAGGTATCACTCTTAGTGTCCTTAATGATGTTGGTCATGAATGGGAGCAGAGAGAGAAGCATGGCCTTAGAGAAAACCCAGAGATGGTTCTAGAGTGAAACATCTAGGGTCCTCAGTCATTTAAGTTCCCCAAAGCAAGAGGTCTGCAAGGCCAAACCCCAGGGCCACACCAGCTGCATTACAGGGTGTTGAAAAAAGCTGTCTGTCTTAGAGATCTGCTTTTCTGTTCTGTCAAAGCTTGTCGTATAACTCTCAGAAATTCGGCACACACAGTTGGAGTCAGCTTTCCCACAAGTCTGATTTTCTCTGGGCTATTCTAGCGACAAAACTGGTTTATGGCAACCCTAGCCCTCATGTTAGCTGTGAATAATAGACAATATCACCTTCGGTAAGAAAACTGAAGTCCTGAGAACTGAAGCCCTCATTCACCTCTGTTCCTTTCCTTCATTAAAAAGCATGGGACGTCTATTCTACCTCAACACTGTGCCAGCTACTGCAGCTATCACAATAAATAAATTGTTTCTTCTATGTGCCTTTTTGTCTAGGAAAAAAAAGAAAGACATGGAAAAGACTAATTTTCATGTATGTCATAGAGGATTAGAGGACTATGATAAAAATTACTGGACATCATGGCAGGAAGTATGTGGTGGACTACATCCGCTTGCCTCATGGCAGAGGAGAATCAGCGAGAGAAAGGGACCTGGCCCAACATACAGCCCACAAGAACATGCCTACAGTGACCTGCATCCTCCACCTGACCCTACCTCCAAAGCTGTGTACCGCCCCCCCTTAACAACTTCAGATTGTGGACCCATCAATGGATTAATCCCTTATTATTTAGGAGACGTCTGGACTCAATTCACTCTCAATTATTAGATGTACAGTCTAGAGAGCAGACCTTCCCTACAAGGGGCCTTTAGGAGACACTTCCTATATAAACCGTAGCACAGAAAGAGTATGAAAAGAGGACAGGGAGAAGTGACTTGGCTTGTTTGGAGTTGTTACATTTGGAGTGACTGGGATATAACAAATGACAGATGCATGGAGAATGGGAAATACAAGGGAGGCTGAGGAAAGGGGTATTTAGAGACAAGACAGAGAAGAACTGAGAAGAACACTCAAGGAGGAGGTCAGAAAGACATCAACTAGAGGCCAGGCATGGTGATGCGTACCTGTAATCCTAGCACTCAAGAGGCAGAAGCAGGCAGATAACAAGTGTGAGGCTGACCTGGGCTCCATAGTGAGCTTCTAGCCAAGCTAGGGCTAGATAGCAAGACCTCTTCTCAAGAAATGAAAGAGGAAGTGAGGGAAGAAAGGGAAAAATAAAAAAATCATATCCATTGGGTCATAAGCTAAAAACGTATGCAATCAATTACGTTTGCGCACACCTTTAATCCCAGCACTGGGAGGCAGAGCCAGGCGGATCTCTGTGGGTTCGAGGCCAGCCTGGTCTACAGAGCGAGATCCAGGACAGGCACCAAAACGACACAGAGAAACTCTGTCTTGAAAAACAAAGAACAAACAAACAAAACAAAACAAAACAAAAAACAAACAAAAAAGAAATAAAGGATCATGGACAAGGCAATCAGATGAACTATTTAGAGAGGATCTGGAAGCCAGAGATGTTTTCCTCTGCTGACCTTGAAGAACCAAGCCTTGTATAACTTGGAGGAGGAACCTCAGATGAGCCCTGAGTTCTGATCTCATTTCACCGTAGCCTTGTAAAATCCGGAGCTGAGGATGAGACCACATCAGTGCCTGGGCTATCAACCCATTAAAACTGTGACATAATAAATCATGAGTATTCCTTGACAGATGTTCATGGACATTCAAATTATCCTTCGGGACTTGGTAACAGATTTGTTCTATACAGTATAGGGAGCAAATGCATTAGCAATCATGATCAAAAGATTTTTCAGTGGGATGTTTTCTACACTTTCTAGGTGTATTTAATGAGCAGAGAACACTATCAGTGGCCATATAAAAAACGGGGGAACCTATGACTGATATATAAAGTTGAATTATGTTGTAAAATAAAATAAAATAGATTAAATGAAAAAAAAAGAAAAAAAAACATTTTCTTAATTCAAGTTTCATATACAAAAATATAGTTCTTTGAATCTCTTATTTTCAACCTAAAAGTCTTATAATTCTGATTATGGACCTAGGAAGTTTAGACAATACTCTTCAGAGACATATCATGCTTGATACTGAACTGCTAGATAAATTTGTTTCAGTGAAAATAATTTTGCTGAAGTACCTAAGTGTTTCTTATAAATCTAATAAAAATAGTGATTCTTAAATCTACACAACTATTGAAATATAATATAAATAATGTCAACTTAACTTTATTTTTCAGTTAACCAATCAACTACTCACTATATAATGGAGTTACAATCTGAACTGCAATGCTGATAAAAATCAGAGACCTGGTGTGTCCAGGGCGATATGGCTGTAGGCAATCTGATAAAGTCAAATTTCCATTTTTCTTAACCATGCAGAAATTTCTAACTACAAACATGTTTGTAATGCAAGTTTATCATCTCCATTTTCTATTCTAAATTCTAAATCTTGTGGGTTTATATAAAGTTTATGCATGTAAGAGATATACCATCCCAAACAATTTTGGGGGAAGAAATAGTCCTTGATGATTGACCCTGTGTAGTATCCGGTGACAGTGGTAAGGATGGTTGTGATGTCTAAAGAGATTCTCATGATTCCTTCTGCTAGAGGAAACCCTTTTACCCTCTCTTAGTGTCTTGTACACAGGGATTTTCAATCACACACATTGCAGCTTGGAATCAAGACTTTGCCTAATTCTTCCATATACAGGCCCCCAGCCCTGGACTCATCTCCATGGCAGAGAATGAATTTGTTCCAGGGAGATGATGTCCAGTCTCTGTGCTCTGACTCATCCTTGGTAGGAAGCTGTCTTCCAACAGAAGCCTGTCACCAGTCCTACGGGCTTGGAGTTAGAACTGCAGCACAGTTGGATTGGTCCTTTGGGACAACTGGAAATGCCCCCTCCCCAGAACTGGGATCACTATTTGGAGACTTGCTAATAGATCAGCTATCATGATTAAATTCCAAGCCAAGCCCTCAATCTCACTCTGAGGAATAGTTCCTTTCCCTGCCCCTACATCCTTTCTTTTTTTTTCCAGCCAATCTTTTCCCAGTTAGTACAGACGGAACACACTTGTGTTCTGACGCACCCCACATCCTCTCCCTCAAGCAAAGGCTTTGAATTTCAGGAGCCAGTAGGTTTGGGATAACCACAGACATGGGACTCCTCCTTGGAAAGTGACATCTGCTCATAAAGTATGTGTGTTCTCAACCTTGCCATCTCTTCTCTCTCTCTGCCACTCTTTCCTCCTCCTCCTTTGTCTACGTATCATCTAGGTGACTTCAGTCTCTTATCTCTCCTCCTTTCTTCCTTCCATTTTCCTTGCCTTTTTCTCTACTCTTCTGTACCGATAGATTTAGTGATTAGGAATGTATTTATTTATACAGTTCATATTTTAAGGGAAGTACTAGAATGATGGCATGAATATGTCTTAGTACCAACAAACAGAATTTAACTTGTGAGTCCTTGAGACACGTCAGGCATTGGTAAGCATTCAGGGGTTTTTACCATTTGATATTCCAGACAATCCTCAGTGATTGATGGATTGATTTGTTGACTGGCTAATACAGTATTTGCTCCCATTTTTCACACGGGGAATTTCACAAAGGGTAAGGTCTTTGCAGTTGACAAGTGTGATATGATCACATGTCCCATGACAGCTCCTCTAGAGCCCCTTTCAACCACACTGCTGAGGTGACCCAAGGCCAGTTTCTGACTCCACCTGTCAGAGAGCTACCATGTTATTCCTACGTGATTTTATCCCTCAAAGCCAGGGCCTAGAAATGTGTCCATATATGAACCTTACCTGGAGCTTCTGAAAGATCAAATCACTGACGGAAAATTTGGAAATGCTTTTATTTGGAGAAGGAGAGCATTTACTAAAGCCACCCTCCAGGCCCAGAACTCTTTGCTCATGCTTGCCGACATGTGTGAGTAACTGAACAACCTATTCTAGCCCAAGACAGAGAGGGGTTACCTGACACGAGAGCAGGTAAGGTGAAAGTATTGAGTACTGAAAGGTGGAGAAGACGGACTTTTAAAAGTCTTGCTGAGTGGGAGGCACATGACCAATGCAGCTGCAGCCTCCGTTCCAAAGAAGTATTTGTGAATAGTCTGTGGTCCCCCAATGAATCATACCTCCAGATACTCCCATCTTGGTGACGTTCCACTCAAAACTCTGAGCTTCGACATAGGTCCTTTGTATCTGTCCAAGGACACCATCAGATATGACAGATGATGTCAGGGACATCAACAGGAGAATTAGCATAGGCTCATTGAAATTACTCCTTCTAAACCAAGATACCCTGGTTAACCATCAGCAACAAGGCTCCAGAGAGATGAGTGAAGCCACTTTTTATCTTCCTGCCCCCGAATTAACTATCCCTGAGACCATCACATGTAACAGAGAAGCCATCCCAACTGATCCCTGCTCAGATTTCTTACCTACAGGACAAAGAATAGTAGAGCCATTTTAAATGACCTACTTTGGGGTGGGTTGGAATGGTTTGAAATGGCTTGGGATGGTTTGGAATGCAGCAACAGACAAGTAATACATGGTCCTCCAAAGGCTCCCTAAATGTGTTCTTACTTCTCAACCTCGCCAAGCGCACTTATTACCTGGCTTCTCACCCTCCATGCGGTCCTCTCTCCTGAGAAACAGAAGGCACATGAAATGAGGGGCGGAATGAGGAGGGCCTTCTCCAGTGGCTCATGGTGTCTAAACAATGACTTCCGGGTCATCTATGGCAACAGAGACTCATTATAAACCAGAGACCAATTTTTTTTGAGAGACTCCTTTGCATTTCTACATCTCTTATATTGACCAAATGCACTGGAAATTGCCCCTGGTAGCACTGAGTGATGACAGCATCTTCATTCCTGAGAAGAGAAAGGATGGGAGGGAGGAAAAACCAGTCTAGGATCAGGAAAGGGATACTTAGAGATACCCCTGTGAACATTTTGAAATCTGATGGAGAAGGAGATTGGTTTTGGGGAAGCTGGGGGAGGTCTCTGCTGAAAATACTAGGATTGAAGCCTGATCAAAAGTTACGAAAGATTTCATCTTCTGTCCTCACCGTCTTTGGCATCCAATACCAGGCAGAGGTGGGAAGTGTCAGCTGAAATCACAATGACTTCAGGAGGCCAGCTCACTTTTCACCTCTGCATCCTATGGCAGACAATGAGGGGACGGAACACAGAGCTTCCCAGAGCCCCTTCAGATGGCAATTCTCAAAGTCCTCCATAGTAAAAGGTAACGCCTCCTGTTTTATTTTATTGGCTCCTCCAGCAAATACCTGTTCTCCCTTGAATTACACTAAATGATGAAAGTGGAAAGAAAGCAGAAGGAAAGCCACAGATAAAGTTTTTTCTTTCAGATGGTCTCCCTTGTACCATGACCCAGAGAGGAAGAGGCTGGTCCTTCAGAGTGAGGCCAGCCGGGACCTGGCAGCCACAGCAGGATAAACTGTGGGTTCCCATCAGCGTGGGAGAGGAAAGGAGGCAGGTGGAGCCCTGGGCTGCCATGGGGAAGTGACACAAATGGCCCAAGCAGCTGAGATAACAAGAAACCACTGAGGAGAAGGGGCCATGTCAGAGGAAACGGAGCCAGGCAGCCAGAGTGGAAAAGTCGGAGACGGTGTCAAGGTTAAGTTCGTAGACAAGGTCTTTCTCAATGGTAAAGGCGTGCAAGGAATAAGAACCTTGGAGCCCTCCAAATCCTTACAAGCATGTGAAAAAGGATACACTGAGAAATAAAATTTCACAACAGTGGCCATAGACCGTGAAACTGTGAGCAGTGGTAGAGGGGGACCAGAAGAAAGCAGCCTAGAAGGCTGGTCAGGATTAAAGAGAATCAGGGTAACAGAGCCGTGTCTCAGGTTTCCTCTCCAGACTAGGCCTGCAAGATGAAGTCATGACATTCTAGGTGTATCAATTTAAAATCATAATTGTAATTTATGGTCTGCCTGGTGCTGTATGCTTTATAGCCCATTTCATTTTATTTTTATAGGCGCTTTGGGAAATCAGAAGGGCGGGTGTCATCGACCTCATTTACTGATGAAGGAATGAAGTCCTAAAGGGATTAAGGGACTCACCAAGGGCACCGAGCAGCCAGGGACACCAGGAGACAGAAAGTATGGCCAGCAACCAAGGCACCCCAGTATCCGCAATGTGGTCCATCCACCAGTTCATTGTTCTGAAAAAAATGATCACTTTCCACATTTGCTGAAGTCAATGCATTCAGACAAGCTGCCTTCCTCGCTATCAGCTCTTGCATCACCAAAGTGCAGTATTCACAAGGTTGACAACTAAATGCTCTAAACCACTGTGTGGGACGGCCCATAAGAACATCATTATAAGAAGGAGAAGGGTTTGAAATGTCTTGTGCAATTGAAAAACATCATTTAACATGAAAATTTAGTTCGTTGCTCTCTGACCTATTTCCTTGAAGAGAGTTAACATATAATTGTGTGTGTGGAAAGTATTCTCATTCTAGCCCTACCTTGCATGGCTTTCTTTATAAGACCTGGTAAGAACGGTTCTGTCCTAGAATAACAGAAATTTCTATTTTGTTCTTCGTTGATTTGGGGAACCCATTTGCCCCTCTATCTGGATGCATGTGTAGATTGTCATCAGGAAGTGGGTAGTATTGGGGGCTGTAGTCTGGGCCTCAGCATACACACAGTTATAGTAGCATGAAATTTGAAGAAGACAGTGCCTCAGGGGCCCCACCGCCCACCCCCAGTTTTGAGGAGTGTGGGGGGGGGGACTACACAGGCATGTTGTTGAGCCCTTTTGGAGTTCAGGAGAAGGCTGTCCACAGGAGAAGGTTAAGGTCAGTATTTATGTCCAAAATGAGGCTGTGCCTCAGGCAGCTCTTGACAGCAGGGTGACATTTACCATGCAAAGATGACTCACGTCACAAGGTCTAACAGGACAACAGGGAACTGGGGGGTGCAGATGGGGCTGGACATCCGAGAGATCTGAGAATTGTCCGCAGAGGAAGGTTAGCTTGGATCTGCTCTCTGAACGCGGTACGGAAAGAAGTAGGAAGGAAAGCCAGGGTAGACTGGGGAGACAGAATGCTGGGTGAATGAAGCGAACCCCGGCCAGGCCAGTCCTGCCGACATCAGTGAGCCCTGCAGTGGGGAGATGTGCCTTAGAAAGAGCATGTGGGGTGTGGTGTAGGAAACCCAGGGAGGTGGCATCACCCTCAAGGCCAGCACTTAGTAGGGACAACTAATCATTGTTCCCCCAGCTTTGCTACCCACAACCCATGCTCAGAACTGAACCATAATCTCTTTCTTCTCCTCCCCTCCTCTCTCTTCCCCTTCTCCTCTTCTCCTCTTCCCTCCCTTTCTCTCCCCTCCCCTCCCCTCCCCTCCTATCCTCTCCCCTCCCTTCCCCTCCTCTCCCCTCCCATCCTCTTCCTTCCCATCCTCTTCCCTCCCCTCCCTTCTTTTCCCCTCCCCTCCCCTCCTCTCCCCTCCTCTCCTCTCCTTTTTCTCCCCTCTCTTCTCCCCCTCTTCCTCAGTTCTATTACTAAAATCAGAAAGAAGTTAAAGACATCAACACCACATCTAACCTGGGTTTTGTTAGTTATTTTTTATTTGGCACGCAAAGTAAACAGCTACGGAATGGTGCGCTTAACTGCTGCATTCTCCTCATCCATTCTTTGGATTGACCCTTCTACCTGACTCCTCTCTCCCGTCCCCTGCCTCCTCCTTTCTCCCCCAGCATCTCCTCTTCCACTTCCATGGCACATTCTATTACCATCTCCCCAAATCCCAAGACCTCTTTTTCTCCTCTCAGCAACCATATGCTCTAGCTACATGACCCTTAGGTATACACTCAAAGTATCCTAAGTCCCTCAACAAAGATGTTTGTGGCTACAATTTTTATTGTAGCAAAGGAATAGAATTGACTATCAACAGATGAATGGGTCAAGGAAATTCAGAACGGAACTTTATTCAGCTGTAAAGAAAAACAAAATCATGGCATTTGAAAGAAAATGGATGTAGTTGAAGATTAAAACACTAAATAGCCAAGATGCAGAAAAAAATTGTATATATTTTTTTCTCATATTAAGATCCTAGGTTTTCATTATTATGCATGTGTATGTAACATATGGGGAGGAGGGTCATGAAAATGGTCAACTTGTTTTAAATTCTGTGAGCCAGGCTTTGCTCTAACATGCATGAACTCACTCCTTAAAACAACCCAATGAGGTAGAAACTGGGCTTGGCCCCATTTTACAGATGAAAAAACTAAGGGGTAGTGGATGAAATAACTTCTTTAAAGATGGACAGTCTGCCAGTGGATAAGCAGGGAAGCAAGTCACATGTTTTGGCTCGTAGTCTTAAAGATGCTGCTTCCCTCCTCCTCCTCACCCACCTCCTTCTTTTGCTTTTTTGAGAGAAGGTCTCATGTGTTTCAGGCTAGCCTCATGACTCTGTAGACAAAGACAACCTTGAACTTCTGACCCTCCTGTCTCTGTCTCCTGGTCCTCAGCGTATACCACCACACCAGTTTGCATGTCGTGCTGGAGATCAAATCCAGGGCTTTGAAGAACATTAGGCAAGCACACTTCCAGTTAACCCGCACCCCAGCTCACTTCCTGATCACTCATCTATGATTTCTCTTCTATCCCACCAAATTAGATGTGTGTGCTAAGCATAAATGAGCTGCCATTTTGTCTAAGCAAAAGCCAAGACACATGATGCTTTGTCTCCAAATGACAAAGCAGTGTTTCTCTCCTTTTGCAGCCAGGACTCTTCTGGACCCAGGAAAAGTCATCTGGTTGAGTATCAAGGCTGGGCCTGCCTGGGTGTAGGGAGTGGGGGCAGTCATTCCCTGCTTCAGCCCCTGTAGGATTTCGTTGCCATAATAATTGCTTATAACATGCCTGGCTGCTGTCCTTGTCATGACTGTGTGTTCCAACCACAGTGGTCTGAGTAATAATCAAAAGCTATTATTAATATGAATGAAGGTGACAGTAATAAAAATAATGATGGACGAGCCCTCCAAGGAAAAGAGAGGTCACAGAAAACAGAGTTGTAAAGTAATATGGTCTAAAGGTCGCCTTTTGATCATCCATCCAAGCCCCGCTGTATTACTGAGGAAATAAATTACTTGGGCTAAAAGAGGCCAAGTCCCTTGCCTGGGTTCATTCAGCTGATAGTCCTATAGCTAAGAAATGGACCTATGCTTCCTGAGTCAACTCAGGATCAAAGTATGTTCTATAAATATATGAAAATATCCTAATGAAACCCTTTTATACAATCAGTACACACTAATTCTTTTTAATCCTGCTGGAAAAAAAAAAGTGTGGCCGGGTGGTGGTGGCTCATGCCTTTAATCCCAGCACTTGGGAGGCAGAGCCAGGTGAATCTCTGTGAGTTCAAGGCCAGCCTGGTCTATATAGACAGATCCAGGACAGGCACCAAAACTATACAGAGAAACCCTGTCTTGAAAAAAAAAAAAAAACAATAACAACATAAAAACGGCAAGTGTGTTCTTTGCCAGTTCTGTAGGATAATCCTGGATTCCAGGGCACTTTCCATGATTCTTAGATACACAGGATGGCTGAACTAGGATGAAGAGAAGTCTAGAATCTCCAGTTTGAGAGAAACCCTACACCTTACATCTCCCTCTTGTCTGTACTTCAGCCTGCTCTCCATAGACGGTTAAAAGTTAATCTTCCCTAGCCTTGAACATTGGGACCTGCTCAGAGTTTAGAACTGCTCCCCAGTTCTGTCCTTTGTCTCCTGGGAGATAACCCCACTTTAGTCCAGAGTCTTGAGGACTTGAAGTTCTCAACCTTAAAAAACCCTAAACTTCAGAGGGAGCTTTCAAGACATTTATCAAGACAGAAGACCCATCACCTTGTGCATTGCGTCAGGTACAAAAGAAGATTTCTCTACACACATGTCAACTGTGATTTCCCTGGACTCTACTAGGAACCAAATCCATTTAGCTGTCTGCTCAGTTTTTTCAGCAACTGCACAATAAATGCCGGACCTTGCTTGCACTGGACATGCAGTCCTCAGCCCTTCCGTGCTGAATCCCCTTCATCTGCCTCTGCCAGCCCAGGGGAATGCCAGCCACACATAAAAAGCTCGAAGAGTCTAAGTCCCCTGAAAAGCATATACCATGCATTGAAAGCGCAGAGAATCACTCCTTTCTAGCCTCTCTCAGTGTCTGTATTTTGCAGTCCTGTTTTGAAAATGGCATCCGTGACAAATGCTCACTCTGCTGGCTAGCTTGTCTGTGTTGCTCTGAGTACATCCATTGAAACTAAAAGGGTAATGCAAAGGTATGCATAGACCAAAGTATGTGTTTCCAGAAATCCAAGCTATCTATAAACATCTCAGTGAGACAGGAGCCTAGAGGTGCTTGCTAGGACAAATGTGCCCCATTCCAGTCCTGCCCAGCCCACAGTGGATACTCTGGTACTCCATCTTTTTCTTGAAATTTCCCCCATAGATAATAATTACTCTGTACTCATGGGTCCACACCTGTGAATTCAAGAAACTGAAGATCAACATAGATTTTTAATTGCGTGTATACTGAACATGCCAAAATATTTTTGTGTGTCCTTATTCCCTCATATAATATTTATTGAAGCATGTATTTCATATGGGTGTTGTAAGTGAGTTAGAAGTGATTTAAAGAATGAGGGCAGATGTGCATAGATTGCATGCAAATGTTACACCATGTTATATGAAGGATTTAAGCATCATTGACTTTGATATCCCAGAGGTACTTGAACCAGATTGCCATGGATCCTGAAAGACACCTGTACATTCCAAACCCAGTCTTACCCCCCACCAAATTGAACACTCCATGGTGACATAGATTCCCCATTCCATTTCCTGGACATTGCCCCAGGATGTCCCCAGTTTATATGTAGGTCAATGAACTCAGACCCTCCGGAAATCCTCAAACTTCCTCATCCACCCAGTGTTCCCCATTTCTGCATTTCTTCCCCCTCCCATCCAGACATTGCCAATCTCTCCATAATTCTGTTTCCATTGACCTAACTGTCAGGTCAGATTACAATCCATATTGTGTCCCTAGATGAATTAAATCATATTTTCCAGGCACACAGAGTTCAGTGGCATTGAAACAACCTACTTCAAAAGAGCATCCTGGAGCAGCTGTATCCCTGCTTCATCTTTACCTTATGGTCCCCTCTTTCTCTCTCAGCAGAATATTGACTGAATTTTCATTTTGTTAAAAAAAATCCCTCAAATAATTTTCTTCACAGTGGAGAGGGTATAGAGTGCCTAGCTTGTTTAACAAAATGTTTTGGAAGAACCATGCAAGGGCCAGCATTTCTCACAGAACAATCTTGTGACTGGATGAAGGGGGAGAAACAGCTCTTGCTCGGGGTCAGGCTTCTGTTAGATAACTAGGTTCTTCTTCCTGAAGATTCTTTAGGGAAGGGGCCCTCAGTAATTTTCCCTTGTCCTCCGTCACAGGCTTTCACAATACTGGCGGCAGGAAACGATTTCTTAATGTCCACTTTTAATTCCTCTGACATCAGCAACCTGGACCTGTGACCTGCCTCTGATTTCCACAGTGCCCATCACCCTCTCATCCTGGATGAATGTCTCCACCTACTTCATCTAGCAGGCCTGAAGACCTCAGGTTCCCAAAGGGGCCAAGATTATTCCAAAGAAGAGAAAAGCCAGCCAGGTTAGAGACTGGAGGGTGAGGACTGAGGCAGACCAAAAGGTACCTATTCTGTAGACGGAGAAGCCAGACTCTAGATTCTGAGTGGAAACACTGGGCCCAGCGGGGCTAGATCGTTCAGCCCTTTTTAAAAAGAGACTTTGTGTGAAACCTCCACCCTCGTGCTCTGGCATAGGCAGCTTTTGAATGTATCATTTTCACCTCTTCTCCAGACCAGGACTTCCATGTCTACATGCCTGTAGCCGGCATGACACTTGATGCATAATTCTTCCCCCAAGTATTCTTAAATAAATCAGACAGCAACTGAATCTCCTATTCCTGATAGGTAGAGGGTGGCTCCCTGGAGAGCTTTGCTAGCTCAACTGACTTTTCCCAAGGGGCTCCAGTAAGTGTCCTTCAATGCCCCTGAACTTGAAGTTCATAAAGGTCGTAATGAAATTCCTTAAATCTATTATCATTTGTATATTAAGCATGTTTTGATTTCAACTTTTCCCAGGACATCCACAAAGTATAAGGATTTTCTTAATTGATCATTTTCGGAACCTCTTCCCCTGCCTCTCTCTTAATCATTTTTAAATGATCCGTTTCTACATAAACCCAGATGACAATGAGTTCCAAACTGGAAAGCTCCCATAATTTGCTCTTACAGTTCCGTGTACATTCTGTGTGGAAAAAGTACACACAGATAAGGAATAACTGTAGAGTGATTGTGAAAACATAAAACAGCACACATCATGGAGCCCCAGGAAAGGAAACGGATAAAGTGGGACCCAAGTCGAGAAAGCCTAGAATACCCCAGGCTGGCCAGCATCCATGGTGGAGAGACTCTCCACTCTCAATAAGAGCTACAATCACTTCCAAGTGTTGCCCTGCCAAGGTCCTAAAGCGAAGTTTCCCTTTGGCTGGCCTCCAGGGAGAAGGCCTGTGTGAGGGTTAAACAGCCACAAGGCACTAATTGTTCCTGGGGAAACAGCACACTTTCCAGCTCTCCTCTTGAAGAGAGTCAGCCTTCTCTCCTTCCCAGGGAACAACAGATGACGTGGTCTTCTGAGGGACTGCCCAGAGCTGAGGGCCATCAGCAAGAGAGGAGTCAAAGGAACAGGACTTCCTGTGCAACGTGTAATTCGTTTGCCAGTGGAAGCAGAAAATTTGGAACTTATAGGAGAGACCGAGAGAGATCTGGCTTGGTAAAGAATCAACGGACCGAGTGACACAGAAGCTACCCGAGTCTAAAGTGCTCTGGCCCTGGGCTCTAGCTTAACATGGCTGCCCAGAGAGTGCTCATGTCCCTGGGCAGGTGGGATGTACTTCACAAACTCAAGCTGAAAGGGGTGTGTGTGTGTGTGTGTGTGTGTGTGTGTGTGTGAGAGAGAGAGAGAGAGAGAGAGAGAGAGAGACAGAGAAACAGAGAGACAGAGAGAGAGACCAACAGACAGACAGACAGACAGACAGAGACAGAGACAGAGAGACTTGGTGTATTTCCAAATTGAGGTCATAGGGATAAATTATCAGGAAATGTCAGTGTATCACAGAAAGAGGCTCAAACGGATAACTGGATTCTGACTGGAAATTTCCCTCTAATTAGCTGTAGGCCTGTGGGGTATTCCCACATCTGCAATAAGAGAGGTCTGTCTGGATTAATTGCTCAACTCCCACTTTTGAAATCTCCCCTAAAGGCTTTTTCTACAGCCCCTATTCATTATTAACAACCCAACTTCTCTCTCTCTCTCTCTCTCTCTCTCTCTCTCAAACACACACACACACACACACACACACACACACACACACACACATCAAATAAATACTTTGTACCATACACACTCACACCACACCACATACCACATAACATATATGCATCACATGTTTCACAGGCCATATACCCATATCATGAGCCATAAATATACAATGTTCAACATATCACATGCCACATATGACACACACTTTCTACATATTACCTACCTACCCATAAAATACTCACTATATACCACTTACGAACATACACACACCACAGTCATATCCCATGTGCATATACAGCAAATATACAGTACGCTTGTACTATATACACACTGTACATCATACACACTATACAGTACACACTGTACATCATACATACACAGCATGTCACATATATACATAGCATGCACACCACTGTATTGTTACATACATTTACACATTGCAAACCATATATACCACACGTGTCATACATATGCACTTACCACATGCACGGCACACATACATCATACACACCTACCACATCACATACACATACTGCAGGTACTATACACAACCACACAAACACATACACACACTCCTGTCCACACTGCATCCCACATGCGCAGAGTTCACAAGAGACTCACAAACTCATGAACGCAGAGTATAAAGAAAGGAAGCATCCCCAGAAAAGATAACTGGGGGAGGTCAGGGCAGTGAGGAGGAGGAGGAAGTGTCACCCAGATGGTGGGTATTCATGTCCCAAGTCTTTAAAGGCACAGCTGTAGTTGAGGTATCGGAAGTGGAGGCGGAGGCGGCTTCAGCCTTGATGGCTCTAGATGGCTTCCCCTCTGCTTTCCCAGTTCCAGAAAGACACTCTCCTGCTGCCAGGAAGTTGGGTCACCAAATGGTGCTGATCAGCAGCAGGTGGGGGCTGAACACATGTTGACACCTCTTGCCCACAGACAGGCATGGGCAAGAGTTTTCTACAGTTTAGAAAGCCAAGGTTTAGAAAATCCAAATGCCCTTCCCAAGCTGGAAAGTAGAATCTATCTGACATCACCCCACTGGGTCAGGTATGTGAAGGGAGTTGAGACTATGCTTATCTACCTATGGTATCCTGACCTACGCACTTACAAAAATATACATGTGAATATCGTGTGTGTGTGTGTGTGTGTGTGTGTGTGTGTGTGTGTGTCTATTAATCACTTACACAGCTAATCTATAACTTCATGGGTGCCCTTTTATGGTGAGGAAAAGCCAGGTTGGGTGGTTTAAATATTTTAAAAGAGAATACAATTGGGAGGGCTAAGAAGGGTATGGGAGGAGTTTGAGAGAAGAGGAGAATGCGATCAAAATAAGTTGTACAAAGTTCTCAAAGAACAAGTTAAAACAAGGAAAAAATAAAAATATTAGACAAATAAAGAGGCTACATAAATAACAGCAAAGTAGGGTAGGAACATGGGAGGGGGCAGAGCATAAGGAGAGGCTGGTCTACAAATCACTGATGCTAGAAGTCGACACAGGCCAGCCAGGACCACTCGAACAGTTAAAAACACCCATTCTCCCATGAAGCTGAATCGGCTGTCTTCCACCCTCCAAGCTGGGTCTGTCTTCTTGGGCTACAGAGCACAGGTCTGACCTCCCACTAGATGACTCTTCCCTGGGCTCCAGGAAAGGACCACAACAGCCATCCTTCCAAGTATCTGCAGTGCAGCAGAGATCCTGTGCCTAGCCGCCCTGCCTCTGTCTGCCCACGTCTCACAATTATGGATAACCAGAACGCCTTCTTGTCTCACTTTCTGGTTACACGGTTCAACCTGGTGGTTTCTGCCATTTCAGCCCTTGGGCTACAGCCATGTTCAAGGAGCTTACAGTCCAGATCAATCGCACCCACGGGCTGCCAACAGAAGCACATGATTATGGAAAACAGTGTAAAAGAATTTTAAGGAGGACTGGATTCTCAATTACACAGGAGGCGTTGGGTCTGGACTGTTTTCATCAGGAGCTGTGTCCTGGAGGTAACAGGCCATAAATAGTCATTTAAAGAGAAATAGGAATGTGTTAGGGTGGGCCCTGGAATGAGTCAGGCCAAAACAGGCTCGTGAGGGAATGGGCCAGCCAGCAACCAAGAGATGCAGCTTTGGCTAGGGAAGGGAGACAGGTAGGCAACAAGTGCAAAGGAGCAAGGCGTGAAGCCCAGACACAGCGCATTGGCTTTAATGGAGCATCACTTTGCAGAGCATTTAGGGTTGCTGATGGGGAGGTAGCACCTGGACCGGTCGATACAGAATGCCTGCGTAAGTGTTGGTACTGTTTGTTTGTTTTGGTGGTGGTGGTAGTGGTGGTGATATGTGTGTTTGTGTGTGTGTGTGTGTGTGTGTGTGTGTGAGAGAGAGAGAGAGAGAGAGAGAGAGAGAGAGAGAGAGATTTTCTTGTTATTAACTCCCTTTGTGTTTAATATATAGACAGAGTTGGTCTATGCAGTTATAGAATGTAAGATGCTGGGTGCCTAATGAAAGTTGAGTGAACTAAATATGTGTGATTCTTGCCCCCCACAGAGCCTTAGAGCCTGGGAGTGGAGAAAAAAAACACACAAACTCATAATTATACCCTGTGAATTGGGCTACAAAGGAGAAGTGGAGAGCGGAGCTTGTGTGTGTCACACCCAATGGCTCATCTTTCCAGTTTCTGAGGAGTCAATGGTGATGGGTGCCATAGTTCCATAACAGGAAATCAGCTACGTGAACTGTGAGGAATACTTCCATGTATTGTGTGCCAACACAAACTCTGTAAAGAGTAATCAAGATTTTTAAAAATAGAAAAAATAAAAAAGCTTAATGCTACCTATGACCAACATACAGAACTAGAGAAAGTCTCTCCCCCTAAACCGAAGATGACATTTGATCCCAGACATGAGAGAAGATCAAGGGGCTAGGGCAGAAGCTGGTCAGTGAGGGTGAGCACTACGAGTATCCAGTGAGAGTCCCTAAGCATGAGGAAGCCATGGCTCCTGGAGCCTGGGGAGGGAATGAGGAAGAAAGAGGGCTGGGCGGGAGTTCAAGCAGTTCCTGTATTTTCTCTCATCGTCTCAACACTTCACCAACTGGGCAGCAGCCAGGATAGCTTCTAATAACTGGGAGTCATGGCTTAGGTCACGTAACTTGGTGCGTTTGGAAAAGGTGCATGAAGGAAGACATCCAGGGGACAGAACAGGGACTAAGTCATAGGAAACTCCACAATGTCCCTCGCTTGGTGACTGTTCCTCCCCGCTCTGTGCCAAGCTCCGACCTAGTCTCCCGAGGGGCGGGTAAAGGCATCAGGGAACCTATGACGTTCTGGGCATCGTGTGCGGACTATTTACAGATGCTATCTGTTTGAATATTCCCAACCAGCTTAATACCTTGAGACAGGGGTGAGTTTCTGCAGAACGTTGAAGCTCGGGGACTCCCAACATCAAGAGCTGAAGCTCTACACCACGGTGACGCTCAAATTTAAATGAAATTTAAGACTTCTGGGTTCCATGAGGTAATTCCGAGACACTCACAGACACGTACAACCTTTCGGCATTGCCACACAATGTTGCCCTCTATGAAGTTCATGCTTATGAATTGTGCAGTTGAGTTAATGTATCTATTTATATATGTGCGCATCATCTCATAATGTTTTAAATAAGCTTGTATTGGTGTGCATTCAAAATATCTTTGGCCACAGGCTGGTGCATGCAACCCATGGACCACGGGCTGCACACTCCTGACTGGAAGATGGGGGTGAAGATGAAGAAGAAGAAGATGGAGAGAAAGGAGCAGGATGGGAAGGCTAGACCGAGGCGGGAGGGGAGAGGTCATGGGAAAGCAAAGGACAGGAGAAAGAGAAGTTGGAAGAGACAGACGAGAGAGGAGGAAGGTGTTGGAAGATGGGAGGGAAACCTGGCCAGGTGATGAGCACGGCCTGTTATTTGTCCAGCCAGCAGCTGCAGTGAGATGTGCAGCTTCGTCTCCAGGCTCTTCTGCTTCCACAGTGCAGGGTGGTAACGGTTTCCTGACCCTCCATCCAGGACTCCCGTGGACACTTCTCATTCTTCCTTTCCCAGCCTCTCCCAGGTCCCAGAGTTTGAACAAAGCTCCCATCTGGTCACTTCGGCTTTGCTCACACAGCAACTTCCTTGCCGTATAAGACAATCGGTGTTACCAACCTTTAACCTCTGCTGGCTACGTTACACCCAAAGGAGCCAGGAGAGACTTCCTCTTGCCATGGGGACTTTTTGTTACAGAGGTTACGCCAAAAGGATACTAGGTAGGTGGGGCTCAGCTACTAACAGAAGGGACAGGGACAGTTTTGTGGATTGCCTTCCTTCAGGGGCCGCCAGGACCTCTACAAAATTCTTCTGCACTGGCTAACCTTGAACAAACCCTCCATTCTAGAGCTTAAAAGGCCAGGTGTTCCTATAGGAGCTTCCCTTTCAAAGTATTAAACAGCTGGACATGGGTCATTCGCCTTGGGTGCATTGATGATGCACCCCTGACTCATGGTGTGGGGGTGTCGGGCTCCGTCTCCCATTTCTTTGATAACGCTAGAAAGGTAAATACCAGCTTTGCCAATTCTCAGCCCTCCTGTCAAAATAGTGGAATAATTCTGTACTTAAGGGGAAACGTGACATTCTGATCTGCTCTGAAGAGTAGAACGTAACATACTTTTTTGTTGTTGTTGTTGTTTGTTTGTTTTTTCGAGACAGGGTTTCTCTGTGTAGCTTTGTGCCTTTCCTGGAGCTCACTTGGTAGCCCAGGCTGGCCTCGAACTCACAGAGATCCGCCTGGCTCTGCCTCCCGAGTGCTGGGATTAAAGGCGTGTGCCACCACCGCCCGGCCCTATGTGTCTTTTTATCCCCCTTAGTGTCTAGAGCAGAACTGGCCTCAGCTTCAGTTATTATTGAAAATGCCCTTACTGTTCCAAGACGTAAATAATGCCTTGCTTTGTTGTTACATTTCTTCATGAAAACAAAATTGACTTTCTTCTGCAAACCAGGGCTAGCTATTCAGCTTAGACATGAGGACAAATCATTGTTGGATAGGTAACACCTGAGAGGACCTCGGATCAGTCAGTCAGGTGCTGCAGGATTAGCAGAGTGGCAGAGAGACGAATAATTTTGGAGAGCGGGTGTCACGACACACAAGCGACACGGTGTAACAGAACTTCCTACCCAACTTGGAACAAGAGTGTAAGGCAGGCCCGCTATAGTTCACACACGGAGATGTTATTTCCTCCTCTCTGAACCCCAGAATCATGTCGGTCAAATGAGAGGAAGTCTTGAGCCTCAAGCATTAAGGTGGCTTAGTCTCAAGTAGTATAGATGGCTTTGCCAGAGGCCCGATTCAGCCCAGAACGTCAGGGTGGAGTAGAAATAGAGACAATGTTGATTGTGCACTGTCCATCACCCAGCCCCATCCTCTGCTTAGTCAGGCAGACCATCAGACCCATTTCCTGGCAGCCTTTCCCCTACTGCGGAGCTTACAACAGAGTGATCAGGGGCTATGTGAACCCTTCCTTGGGTGGCACCATTCAGAGAGACCCCTGTGACCCCTTTTTCCCTGGAAGTTTCTGAAAGCAGGAATTCAGCACAAAAGAATTCCTTTTTTAAAAAAAAAAAAAATAGTAGAAATTGTGCACGCACGTAACCCTTCAGGTCCCAGCGGAAGTCCTAAGAATGTTAACAAGAGGATGAGTGTGCCACCAGAGGCACAGGGAAACTGTAGCTGTCTGAGCTCTCCTTGTAGGCTGGGTTTTCAAGAAGAAAGCTTTTCCATGCGTCTCTCAGTTCCTTGTCGTGGAGCACCTCGGACACTTAGGGAACAATGTCAAAGAAAGAGCAGTGATTGAGAGATAAACTGACCTCTCTATCTGTGTGAACATGGAAACCAGAGCACGCTGTTGATTCCCACCTGAGCAGCTGTCTGTGGCGCGTAACAGATGACTGTCCGTATAGAGAACGGCCCACCTCAACTGCAAAACAAAGGTACAGTCTCCATCTTGGTAGCATTATATGACTGAGACAATAGACTCGAATGACCCGGGGGACATTTTCCCACGTCAAGCGGCCACTCCTGCTTTTACAAGTTGAAAGTGTTACGTTCTTCTCGGGCTCCCACAGTGGAACAAGACAGCTCTCTATGCCCTTACTGCCCATAGAACAGAATTGTTCATGAGAAATGTTTTGTTGAGTGCTGTGACCCCATCAAGACTTCCCTCAGCAACAGTAGAATGGCAGCGGGGGGCCATTGCAAGTGGAGACAATTGAGGGGCATTTTAACCTACAACCTTAAGACAGCGATAATGACTGGCGAAATTCAACTAATATCAGCGAAGGGAAAAGGAGGGTGGAGGTCACCTTACACAGTTAAAAAGGAACCTTGTTAGCCTCCTGTCACCAGAGCCGCTGAGTGGAAAGAGTGAACTGGCCTCTCTAAGCTCAGGTTTTCCCCTCAATGCCCTGGCTCCAAGCTTTCTCAGGAATCCTGCATCCCCGGATCTTACTCTGGATGGTGGCCACAGTGGAGGCGATGTGTAAAAAGATAAGATGCATGCATTTTCTTCACAGTCAGTCTAAAAGCAGGGACACCTGTGTTTAGGCTGGGCTATCGAGAAGTCTTTCACTGGGGATTAGAGACTTCTCTGCTTCTCACGTTTATCTTTCACAGGAAGAAAGGAGGAAAGGGTAGGGGTCTTTTGAATGACTCCGAAGTAAATTACAAGCTGTACTGGATTTTTATCAGGAGCTCTCCTAGACAAAGAGGACATTTCTGGCATTGCCCCAGGGTTTGGATCACCTCCATTCACTGAAAGAGGCCATCACCATAACAACATGACTCTGCTTCCACTATGTGCAGGTTGCTCAGAGACCCACCAGCGTCCCTTTCTTCTTCGTAGGAAGAGTGGGAGGCTGAGTACCTGGTCTCCCTGAGATTCCTAAGGCTGTGTGTGAGCCACATGCCAGTCTGGAGCTTACGTCTTCGGATTCCCAGCTCAAACCACTACATCCAGCCACATATGCTTTAAAGGAGTATTCCGTTTTGTGTCTCTGTCTCCAGATTCTTCTGGAGAATTTCTGCCTCAGGTCCCACGCTCTGCATGCTGTGTTGTATGCCTTTTGGCCCCTCTCCAAATATAACCAAATGAACTGGACGGTACTCAGTGAACCAACAGCAGCCCATCCATGAGCTGAGAGGGGCTTGTGGCCTGACTGAGAGTATTAGGTGGGCCAATCGAATGTACATCATAAATTCATGTTTAGAGCTACAGAAGGAACATAGCATAGAGCTTTAGACCCAAACTGAGCAGTCCTGCAAGAGGAAGGGGGGGGGCTTATTAAAATCAGTTAGCCAAGAAAGCCCATCAGAAAATGAAGGTGCTGAGGAAAAAGCTAGAGGAGAGAGGGGCTTTTTGCCTGTTCTACTTGAGATTGACTGCATTTCTGCATTTAGACCTGTATCTCAATATTTTCTTCTTGAATTGTCTGGTTCTCTCTCGGGGAATGGCATAGGTCCCCATCTGATGGGTTCTCCCTTGCTTTTCCAGCATGCCCAGCTTCCAAACTATTCATTTTAATAGTTATAATGATAGGCTATCCTTGCCTCAAGAGACAATATTCTCACCAGACTCGGAAAGAGTGTAGTAAAAGAAATAAGCTTCTGCTTCAATGACGCTGAGTATATCAGATACTTCTCATGGACTGTTCCTAGGTCTTCAGCCAGTTCCCGTCTCTTTCTGCAGCCACTGCTCTGCTAGTAACTTCAAACACTTGAGCTCTGCCCCAGCTTAGTCTGCGCTTGGCGCCTATCCCATCCTGCCCTGCCTCTATGGGGTAGATGACAGAGAAGCTTTTTTACCCTTGAGTGTATACCAACTGGAAGTAAGAGAAAGCTAGTGAATGTAGGGTCCTTTTTGAGGAAAAAAAAATCAGCCAGTCAATAAAACCTTCCTCATTTTTATCCTGAAGGATATACTCTCAAGGCATGTTGCCGAAGACTTTTAAGAGTTCTACACATGTCTAACACCAGTTCCCAGTGATGGTGGACAACTCACAGTGTCTGTTTGCCACTCCCCTAGGACCACATTCCCAAAGAAAGCACTTGTCAAAGGCAAACACAGGGAGAAAAGTTAAGTTTTGACCCCGGTGACCATTGCATCCTTTATTGAGACAGTTACATTCTCTTCAGAATGGTCTCCTGGAGTCAACCTAGGTCTGGTATGATCTATAAATCTTGCCATTTTCATTCAGTCCCAAGTTCAAATATTCTTCTCTCGAATTAAATAGATTCAAGCTGAATCCTGAGAGACTTCATGGACCAAGATGTTATGACTTCAGAGACCAGAGTGGACAATCCCATAACATGATGCACATTATCATCCTGGAGTCTGCTGCATAACAGAAACCAGGAGTACACCAAGAAAAAAAAACATGCAGAAAGAAACTATGTATCACCTGGTTCTGCTTTGGTATCATCCGTTCCTCCTGGGCTAGATTTCTATGGATGTCTGTTGCTATATTGGTTTTCTGTGTTCACTTGGATAAGTCCCCAGTAAATAGGTAGTTTGAAATAATAAAAGCTTATTTTATTGCAGTTCTGGAGGCAAAAGTTGAAAACTCAGGGGTTGGTAGGATCATGATCCCCCTGAAGACTACAATGGAGGATTTCTCCCACTTCCTTCTAGCTGCTGGTGAGTTCCGGTGATCCTCAACATTCTTTGTCTTGGTGGAATATAACCCCAGCTCCTGCTGTCATTTTCTCATGGCATTCTTCCATGTGTGCCTCTAAATCCAATTTTTTTTTTCTTAAAAGGACAGCAGCCTACTTTCAATTCAATACGACTTCATTTTGACTTGATTATATCTTAAAGGCATCATTTTCAAAGAGAGTTCTGGGTGGAAATAAATTTGGAAAACTATTCAGCCTGATATAATTGGTGTATAGACTGGGAAACAACTAAATATTATTTGATCTTAATAAGAAAAATAAAGTCTCAGGGAAATACAAATGGAACCAGAGATCATTTGACAGTGATGGTGGTCTTGATTCAGGATTAGAAGAGTTCAGAGGCTTTCCATAGTCTAGCTGCATGTTTGCCTGACGTGAGGTGGTCAACACAGTCATCGCTTTAAAGGAACTATGCCTACCCAAGATTCCAAGTGCCTGTGATCCTGTCCAACATGTTGTTCCCTGGAGGATGACTATTGCATCAGCCACTTAGGAAGTAAGATTAACAATGACTTTCTACATAGAAAGCCAAGAAGTAAATATTCCCAAATAAATGAAAAGATAAGTAAACAGGAAAACAGACAGCCTTTAAGAATGAACCTTGACTAAGTCTCAATGAAGCCCCTAGCCAAGGCTGAAAACCCTTTCACTGAAAGGAGAACTTTGGCTGGGAGCCAACAGTGACATCAGGGGACAATTCTTGGTAGCACTGGGGTAGTGTTGTCTCCTTTCACTCCAAGACTTGTGAGCAAGTCCATCTCACCTTTTAAGTGAGAGTTTAAGAGAACTTAGCTATTTCACAGCCTGTTGTCCAGCATTCTGTGACTTGAAATTTCGTGTTTTTAAGGACTAGAAATGAGATCTTTCTTGGTTGTTTCTGGGTCTTCTGGGACTACAATAGCATGTGATACTTAGGAACTATTCAGCAATTATTTCTTGAATAAATGTTGAAGATGAACTGTCTAAACTGAAGAGGGACTAAATCAGAAGTTGAAACCTAGGAGATGTGTGTTCCAAAGTAAGGGGAAGGACTTAAGTGATATACTATCTGGTACTTACTGATGTTATCTCAGCCCCTACCGTGTGGGACATTTGATGGAGAACATACTGAGAGATAGAATAATATGTGTCTTGTGGCCTAAGTGTCAAATTAATATATAATGAGAGAAATACATCACATGCTAACACTTAGTATAATTATGTGTGTATAGGAGTAGAGAAAAAAATTTAAACCAACTCTTTGCTGTAGACTGGATTCTGACTGGCCACCCAAGACCAATGTGTTAAATGTTTGGAAATAAGCCTGGGGGTGCTGGGAGGTGGCAGAACCTTTTAGAGGTGGGACCTAATGAAGTTAGGTTACTGAAGGAATGCACTTAAAGGGACTATTGAGACATCGATTCCTTCTTGCCTCTCTCTTTCCTTCTCAGCTGCAATGAGGTAAACAGGTTCCTTGGCCACATACTCACCACCATGATGGCCTATGACACCATACACCAAAGCAACGGAACAAGTTACCAATAATTAAAACTCTGAAGACACAAGCCAGAAATAAACCTTTTCTCCCATGGTTAACTCCCATGGTTAGGTTCACATCGCAGTGATATGAACCTCACTAACACATCCAATGGGATTTTGTGGCATATACAAGGGCTAAAAAGCTACTGTGGAGGCCAGCATGATGGCTCAATGGAGAAAGGCACTTGTCACCAAGAATGATGACCTGAATTTGATCTTTGGAACTCACACAGTAGAAGGAAAGAACTGACTCCCAAAAGTTGTCTTCTGAACTCCACATGTGAGCCATGGTCTATGCATAAGAGCACACATAAGCACAGACGATAGATAGATAGATAGATAGATAGATAGATAGATAGATAGATAGATAGATGATGGATGGATGGATGGATGGACGGACGGACGGACGGGTGGGTGGGTGGGTGGAAGGATGGATGGATGGATGGATGGATAGATGGACGGATGATGGGTGGATGGATGGATGGATGGATGGATAGTAACAGTTTTTTAAAATTTACTATTGATTAGGGTTATTAGAGGAAGTGTTTCTGAGATGAATTCATTATATTGGAGAGCCAATGACCTTTTATAGTTTAGACCTTAGGACAGCTTGGAATTCATTGTCTTGTGGAAACTCTAGGACTTAGATCTATGGCCTTTGGAACATGACCAGTCCTTTAAGTTTCAGGACCTGCTACACTGTTCTCATTTAGAGTTCAAGATTATATGCTCTAGGATGGTGTGCTCCAACAGGTTTAAAATAATACTATAAACTTAAAATGTGTATTATAGCCCCCCCCCAAAAAAAACATAACTGACAAGGCCACCCATTTATCACAATCTGGGGTTCATTGGTCATGGTGTAAACTTAGCCTCTAAAAGATGGTAATGAAAATGTTTTGGTGTGAATTGCTTCCATCCAATGTCTTCAGTAGCATTCAGAAAAAAATTGGTGGCCTTCTCTAATTCAATTATCTATTTGGCTGTACATTCTGAAACCAATTCTCAAAGGGAATTCCCACATAGAACTTCCAGGGACCACCCACCCTTCCTTAAACCCACAAGAGATCATGTAATATCTGGAACTCTCCCACAAATGCTACAATTAAATAAGGGTTTAGAAGGATCTGGAGTCACTTCCTAGGCTGCTGCCAGAATAAAGTCAGTGGAACCAGTAATATTGTGGTCCAACTACTAACCACTGTATCTTCTATTCTTGAGAATTTGCCCTTATATGCATCCCTTCTGTGTTGTTGCCTCCATCCTAACAAGAGAAAAGCACCAACCTGGAGGAGGGATAGACTACCTCTCTGCCCTGCACTGAGTATGAACTTGGATTCCTCTTTTAGTTTTAATGGATAGAAAGTCAACTCAGATGTACTTAAATGAATAAAAAGGTTCACTGGGTGACAGAAAGATTCAGGAAGAGGTAAAAATAATTACATTAATGGTATCATCAAGAGTCATTTGCCTCATCATCAAAACCCAAACTATCTGGACCTACTTTCCTTATCCTTATGGCCGAGCCAATTAGAATAGACACAAGCATGGGACTGGCTGCTTGGCCAGATCTGGAGCATATGGACCTTCTGTGTTCCAAGACCAGAAGACCAGGTAAAGAACAATTTCATTAAAGAAAACATGGGTATTAATAAAAAAATAGAAATGTTTGCCGGAGGGAAGGAACACAGATGTCCACTGTCGTAAGTCCCGGAGCTATGAGCAGAGCCACTCTCCTAGCTGACTTGAGGACTCCATCATGGATGGCTGTAACTGAAGCTCCCAGAGCATCACATCTTGAACTCTTTTTACATCATCTTGCTCCATGTCATTATGACCAAGAATGTATATCGCCCATCAGTTCTGATTTTACATTATGAAAGACCAGTTTCACCAGTAAAGCTGGTTTCCTAGAGTGCTGGCCCACCTCCAAGAAGCAAGGTAGTCACTGTTCTAGAAGGAGCTCCCACCACCATAAGAACCTTGAGTCCGGCATGAAGACCTCAGTCAAGCCAAGCCTTTGATACACCATAACATATGCCTTTGGTGGACCTGGCCTCACTGCTTTCCTTGTCCAGTGAGCACACTGAACCATCCTAATACCCTACTACCCCTTCCATGAGATGCTGAAATAGTTATCTGCTCTTCGGCCCTTATTTCAACTTCTCCAAACATCAGCAGGTTTTTCTTAGTTTCTCTTGGTACAATCACAGGTTTCCATCCAGAGAGTGAAGTGGTTTGTTGCATTTTCCCATGCAGTTTCTTCAGCTGCAATTTGACGTCATCAAGTATGAAGGATGAGAAAGACACATATTATTAGAAAGGCTGGTAATGGTACAAAGGCCTTATTACCAAGGTTTTCTGGATGATTATTCAAATCGGAAAAACAGT
>CABHPQ010196492.1:5054-15293 GCA_902168405.1 Peromyscus aztecus
GTTAGTCCCGCCTATACTTCCTGTCTGGCTACTGGCCAATCAGTGCTTTATTAACATATTTGTCATACAGAACATCCCACAGCACTTCCCCTTTTTTTCTTTTTCAAAAAGGAAGGCTTTAACTTTAACATAGTAAAATTACATATAACAAAACAGTTATCGAGCAAGAATTACAGTTACAATATTAAAGAAGATAACTCCACATATCACACTCTTCTTTCTAGCATGAGACCATGAGAAGAGATACTTCTGCTTTTACTGCAATAATTCATCTGTGTGCAGAAAAACTCCTTAGGCGGGAAATAATCTACAAATCTATGAAGATGAACAGCAACTCCTGGATTTTAGATATTGAGCAGATAAATATTTTGAAAAGGCCACTATTCAGCAATACATCTGAATGATATTACTGAACAGATTTTTTTTTTTACATCAGTTGGAAGTGTTAGCAGTGTGAATTGGTACTCTTGGGTAGAAAGGAGATACATAGTTTCTAGAAACTATCTAGGCATTCTTCAAAAGGCATTGCACTAAACAAATGGAGGAGTACACTATGGTGTACCCATTGGATTCCTTCTTATTTGAAGATCTTTTTAAATATCGATTCCTAAGTCCCCTTATTTTGTGTTTTCTCAGATGGACCTCAACTCTGATTACCACGCAAGATGATCAAAAGTGCAGATACAGTATTTTAAGTAGTTGGGAGAAAACGGGCAACCTGCGGCTTGGGGTTGAGACAATGGGGAAATGTCCGTAGTGTGTCAGCGAAAGCAATGGAAATCCATTTCACTGTTCTCTCTATTCACAGAGTATCATCACATCAGTATCAGTGGTTTTCAGTCACAGAACTAGAAGTAAAGACATGGGCCCATAATGTTGTTCACTAGAAACTGAAGGTAAAACTCAGGTGGGGTCATGATTAGATTGATATGGTTGTTTGTGTACATATATCCTACACATGTGTAAGCACACACATTTGGAGTCTGGTGAAAGCATGGAATCCAGAGCAGTGTGTTCATCGAAACCGGAAGCTACAAAGTAAAAGCCGGATGTAGCGAAGAGGACAGAGTTGGGACAGAAGCATCTGGTCCTCCAATCTCCATATACCCAAGTGGTAAGAAAAGTCAGAGGGCACTATTGGTGGTGTCACACAGCTTCCCAGATGATCAACCGGCATGGGACTTTGGACTTAGAGCCCAGATGAGTTGATTCCAAGCTGTCAGGAACAGCAAAAGCCTGTCTATTTAAGAATATCTTCCTCAAGTCCAGAGGAATTAAAACATATGTTATTGCCAGGTGTGGTGGCACACGCCATTAGTCCTAGCACTTGGGAGGCAGAGGCAGTCAGATCTCTGAGTCTGAGGCCAGCCTGGTCTACAGAGTGAGTCCAGGGCAGCCAGGAAACCCTACCTCAAAAAAAAAAAATGTGTGTATATGTATGCAAATGTATGCATATATGTATATACATATGTATATATGTGTGTGTTATCATAGAGAATTGAGGATCCTTTACATTTTAGAATTCAATCCATTCTTGCTCTCTGTACCTCCATGACCTCTATGATTCATGTCTTCTCCTAGCAACTTGGGCAGTATCATGTACCATCTTTTCAGGGGGACTGTGTCATACTCCTAATCTGCACAGGGAGAGGGTGGAGAAATCACCTTGATGCTTTCCTTAGAACACAGTTGATGGTAAAGTGCACTTTCTCTCCTCCTCTCTAGCCAGCAGTCTATTGTATTTCCATTCAATATACAACAGGACTTGTCAATGTTGAGAAAAGAATAAAAAGTGAGGCCTAAAAGGAGACCTTGATGGATGTTCTGTTGGCTGTGCATATACCGGAAACAGCAGGGAGCAAGGGGGAGGTAAAAGGAAGAAAAACCAATCGTTGTGTGTTCACTGTGCATCATTTTAGGTCCTGTCCACACAGGACTGGCAGGATGATATAAAGCATCCTTGGGTGCTCAAGTGACATCAGGGAAGCCGGGAGTGAAGCAAACACAGGTCTGGAAACAAATATACTTCAGAGAGCTGCTCGAGAGGAGATTGACAGTCACTTCAGGCCTGATGCTGAGTTTTTGAGTACAGATGCTTCCTGGGCTGTGGAGGCCATGAGTACTGCTATTCATTCTCTTCAGGTAAATGACAGAAAGGAGGGACTCTCATGGAAACTGAGGGATGACTGCCATGGGCTTCTGCTTCACAGCTGGAAGGCTGACTGCAGAGTAGAGAGATTGTTGGGCTTACAGGATAGGATTGGCTAGGATGTAAGCAATAAGGGGTCCCATAGCCAGGTGGTGGTGGTGTACTCCTTTAAATCAGGTATTCAGGAGGCAGAGGCAGGCGGATCTCTGTTAGTTTGAGACCAGGCTGGTCTACAGAGTGAGTTCCAGGACAGATGGGTCTACACAGAGAAACCCTGTCTCAAAAAACAACCAGAAACAAATGAACAAACAAGAAAAGGGGGGTCACACTAGTAACCTTTTCAGTTGAAATCACAAGGTTAAGGCCAAAGCAAATTCGCTTGGCTATCTAGGAGACTATCAAGAAGGAAACCATCCCTAAAAGGCAGTAGAGTATGAATAAGAAAGGTAAGTTCAAGGTATATATATATCACTGGGCAAAACCAGACAGTTTTTATTATAAAGTAATAGATGCTATGAAAAGTCATATTTTAAAAAAAAAAATCAAAAAGAGAAGCAGAGTCTTCTCAGTGCCCATTTGGATAAAAAGTAAGAAAACTGAATCTTGGACTAAGAGAAAACAGTGAAATTCTCAGAAGCAGGCTTTCCACCTCTAGAAACGACAGCCATTTGTTGATCTACCTTCCTGCACTCCGTAAGTAGTGAGCCATCCATCAGGCAGGCTTGGGTGGCCTGTGTCATTCTTACTTCGCTGGTTGGACAATGCTGGTTAGCTTATGCTATTCTCTGAGACTCCGAGTACCTGGTCAATACAGCCCAGCAAATACCCAACACCCTACTTGCTGAAAGAGATCTACTGCAGCCTTAGGTAGGCATTACCTTAGGTGCTTTCTATATGTGATCAGGATAAAATAAATCCCCAAATGGAGAACACTCATTCGGAGATACAGGGATAGGGGACTGTAAGAATGATCTCAGTTGTCAGGTGCTATCACACAGTATGCAAAGGAAAAAACAATTACACTGAGAGAGAAATTGAGAGAATCTACCAGGCCAGCCTGGAAGCTGGCAGCCATCTCCAAAGGAGGAAGTCAGTTCTATAATGACCCTATTCCAATCTCATCATAAGATCTATAGAAAAGACCCTACAATTTGATTTTAATTTTTCAACCTCCTTTCATTGCACAAATGCATAGGGGGAATTAGAATATGCACAACGTTATCCCAGTCTAATATTTAGACCTGCAAGATGCATGTGTACCCTGCTGCCCATGTAGGACTGAGAGTAGAAGGAAAATAACTAATGCCTTTGAGACAAAAAAATGCCCAGGACTGCAGAAAACTCTCTGAAGTAAAAAACGGAGCCTCCCTAGAACAATCAAGGAAAGCATGGCCCTAGCAACACTTTACCTCTGCATCTCTAGCCTTCTCAACGATGAGATGGTACATTTCTGGGTTTATTTTCATTACATTTATTTATGTTCATTTTGTGTATATGAGTGTTTTGCCTCTGTGTGTGTATGTTCACTGTGTAGATGCTTTGTGCCCACAGAGGACAGAAGAGGGCATAGGATCCCCTGGGACTGGAGTTATAGATGATTGTGAGCTGCGATGCGGGTGCTAGGAAGTGAACCCAGGTCTTCTGCAAGAACAGCATGTTCTGTTAACTGCTGAGACTCTCTACAGCCTCATTCCTATTGCTTTTACCCACTCAGTTTTGGGTAATTGGTCACAGAAACCCCCAAACCAATGGAAAAACTACTTATTTCTGCATCCTATGGAAATTTCTCAAACAAACAAAGAAAAAAACAGAGCGCTGGCAGCTTGCATGTTCCTACCTGAAACAGCACGGAAATTTACAGGTGAATGATTTCAAGACAAGACCAGGCATAAGACTAAGAAGAAGGCTCTGCTGGAATGGCCTTTCCCACCACGACACATAAGCTACTCTGTATTTTACCAACTGCACCACAAAAACCAGCGCCAAGCCCTTCTCAGCTAATTAGGAAGGGAAAGGCAAGGGTGGATATAAATAACATCCTTGAGAGCTCAGTGTGTAGGTCCCAGTTG
Organism: Peromyscus aztecus; assembly: GCA_902168405.1. Lineage (NCBI taxonomy): Eukaryota > Metazoa > Chordata > Mammalia > Rodentia > Cricetidae > Peromyscus > Peromyscus aztecus. The sequence goes on from CABHPQ010196492.1 coordinate 9,273, forward strand.
ACTGCTTCACATGTGATACCTTATCTCGTCTGAAGGAGGGAAGGTTGACATGTGCACTTCATGAATGAAGTTATGTCAAGGAAATTATTTACTTACAAACTCTATCCTATTTAATGGTGGAACCAGTATTTGCCTCCAGACGATCTTCAAAGGACTACACCAAGTTCAGAGACGAGTAGATTTAGACAATTCTTGGTCCAGTTTGGCATCTACTTAGGAAGAACTTCTGTCAGGCCTTGGACATACAGTGGACCAAGAACTGAGCAGATCTTGACCTTACAGGCCTTCCTTCAGTGGAGAGATCTGAGCTGGTGGTCTCAACTCAAATGTCTTCAGGAGTCAGGTAGACATTATTGGTGAGGGAGGTGGGCAGGGTGGCTTGTAGCTGGAGAGAAGAGTCACCAAGAAGTATCCACCATCAAATTAACTGTGGGAGCCCGTTTTCAGGTTCCTCGTGGCTTTACCCAGCAGGTCTGCATAGAGGATGATTAGGACCATGGGCCTGAGTGCAGGTGTCTGAGATGGTCTGCACTTGGCTGTGCTGGGGGAGGTCATTTGCTCCACTCCTTGGCATTTCTATAAATACCTTAGAGCAGAGACAGGGCTCATTGGAATAGGTTCCAGGACCTCTCAAGGCTATCCTTAATTTTCTATCTGTTTATCTCCGCAATCTAAATCCTTCTATCTAATATTTCCTGCTGCTCGCACTCAAGAAAACTCTGGGGAACTGTGGGGTTGGTGGGTAGCTGCCCCACAATTAACCAAAAAGCAAACACTGGTAGAAACAAAGATTTCAACTTCTGAAGTGGCCTGGTCTGGGAAGAGATATGAGGGTTGGGGATGGGGCAGGGGGTGCTCTGTTCAGATTTAATCTCAAAGGACCAAGATCCTGTGCGAGATCCAGAGCTGTGATTGAAATTCTCAACAGGCTGTTCTGTTGAACAGACAACTCGGAGCTAAAGTAGTCCTGGTGGCCTATTCTTAACAGCCAAAGAGGCCTCAGGAGAACGGAAAGAGAGAAGGGAGAGAAGGTGTAGGAAAACACCATGCTGAGTTCGGGTCTCTGGTCATTTTGGTTAGTGACATGGGCAGCTTGTGGTTGGAGGACACCATACCAAGTGACCCTCTCTGGTCATTCTGGGTAGTGACATGGGGCAGCCTGTGGTTGTAATCTATTTGCTCTCCTCAGGATTTCTTGTTGGTCCTCTAAACATTCAGGCACACAGATGATATTATGGGCATCTGTTTTAGGAGGATTATTCAGCAGAATTTCCATGCTATTGTTTCTAGAGGCTAGATCCACAGACGAGACTAAGGTTTGAGGGTAGAGAGAAGAAGGCTATGGAAAAAATGTGGAGATAAGGGGATTGCCTTGCCGGAAGTGAGGGATCACTGGAGGCAGGAGGATGGGATGAGAACAAAGGGTTACCAAGAGCAGAGGGGCGTGCTAAGGGAAGACCTTGACCTCAAAGAGTAGACAACCACCTGAGACTCATGGATGCATGTCAAGACAGTGTCCTACGAGAGACCCTGAACATTTAGTGCAACCTAGAGAGATCTGGCAAGTGTAGAGGGTAAGATTAAATTTCCTGACACATCAGACTAAAATATAATGTGATTTATGAAAAAAATAGATATAAAATATTTCTTTCATTCTTGAGTTCATGTATTTGAGTGAAATCCACGCTAGACAGCAGTGATTCAGAATTAAAATCTCTCATTTAAAGCATTCTTGGTCTCTAGGAGCTTAATTTACTTGACTGTCACAGAAAGAGCTGGTCATGCCAGACACAAGAGGTATCAGCACCTTTCCTATATCATTTGCAGTCTGGTTATGGTGAGCAGGCTACCTGCGGCCTTTGGCATGATGAACATGTTCTTCCATTCTCCTCTAGAGTCTGGACCATGGCCCTCTTTCACCAAGCTTATGCTTTGCAACCTGGGGTCAATGAGAAACTGCATCATATCTTATTGATAAATGTTTTAAGAGCTCCTTGAGCAGGGTAATCAGGGTAACGCAAGAGGATTGGCAAGATTGTTCCAGAGACACAGGGCACAGAAAGGAGCCCCATACCTCTGGTTGGCATGTGTTGAACACAAGGCATGGGCAGTTTCACTAAGTGCTTAGTACAGGAAGAACTGGAGCCATGAGCCTAATCTTTGCTTTATGACAATAGGAAGAAAATTGGAATCTCCAGGGAAGGAATGCAGCAACTCCAAGCACTCCATTCACTAGAACCTACTTCCTGGGGACTGTGGTGTCTATTAAGGGAGCAATTAAGTTTTAGGTTGTATTTCAAGACCAGGTTTCACTATGCAGCCTAGGCTGGTCCCAAACTACTTTTGCCTCCAAGGAGCTGGAATTGCAAGCATGGGCCACCATATCCAGCACTGATGACACTTACCTTTACGGGATGAAGGATGACAGTGATGGAGATTTCTGTGTGGAAATGCGACTTTATCAAGGGAGATGGAGAAGACAAGGCAGCTTCTGTGGGGGATCACTGGGGTTTCTGACTCACTCGGTTTTTGTCTGAACACTGCTTTTGCTGGTCTCCCAGTAGATCCTTCCCAGGTCCCTGAAGGAACTAGAAGAACACGCCAAACCCATCTGAAACTCACTCTAGGGGGCGGTTAGGAGGTGGGTGGTGACATTACAGAAAAGGCAGCCCACAGATGGCATTGAGGAACTTGTCCCCAGAATAAACGCATCTGTCAGCAGAGATGCTATTATGTAAGCAAGAGGTATATTAAATTATGCACCAAACTTGTCATTCATTTCTTCGCTCTCAGAAGTTCACTTTCTCCTTCCCTTCAGCTGGATTATGAGGGACTCGGCCAGTGGTCTGTGGCCAAGTGGAAAGAATTAAGGGGTGGAAACAACAACAAACCCCCAAGAACCCTGAATCCTGGGGTGAGCTCTGCCACTATGTTCTCTGCATGGGCAAAGGTCAGAACTCAGGTGACTGCTGGGTTTCTGTCCTGGATTTCCATCCGCCTCCAATACTTTATAATTCCACAGTTGATCATAGAGCACCATTCCTGGCGTGACCAGGGCTGGATGCTCAGTTTACCAGGTCCCATTCTCTTTCAGTCTTGTTCATAACAAGATACAAGATAACCCTCAGCCAGGCAACAGCCCACTTAGATAAAAATCAGCACTTTTGAGCAGACCTCACCAATCACATCTGTGGAACAGATTTTTCTAGAACCATGTTTCCTATGAAGAGTATTTATTTTGCCTAGGGGAGATGAAGGAGCAATCCCTAATTCTCAGGGCAATCTCTTCCTGAAACATGATCTGGGCTCAGCAGCCAGCCATCATAAGATTCAAACCAAAAGACGCGTAGCAAGAAAATGAGAGGAAAACAGACGAACAAAAATATATGTCTTTTACCGCTATTTATGCCCTGCCATAAAGACCCATTTGATTGTCATAACTTATCACATGCACTCCAGAGAGCAAATGCCACAAGAACCCAAGTCCATGATTTCTCTCAACCACCAAGCGCCAGCTGTAAACCCAAACACCCTTGTTCAGCGCTATTGCTCCTCACAGTGGGCAGCTGTTCTCAAGGATGTATTTGGGTTTGAAACCAAGGGCCTGACTGTGGAAAGTGTGCAGCTAGTGGGTTGGTTTGGCTCGCATTCAGAACCAATTCCATGAGCACCCCCTCAAATGATGTGCCTCGTTTGAGGTTGGGTTTAGCAAACCTGAGGCTGCAGTTTGCCGTTGCCGTGAGAAAGAGTCTTGAAGTTAACCCATGAATTCCATGAGGTCGGGAGTCTTCCGTCGAATATTCGTTATCCCCCACCAGCCGCCTGGTGGGCCCCGTATGCACATCACCCACTGTCCAGCTGTGGTGCTGTTCCAGCGTGTATTCAAAGCAAGGGGGATAATGGTAGAAGCACATATGAGCACAACGAAGCTCCCTGCCACCCATCTTCCCCTGGAATGGGAGCTTTACCCTGTGATGAAAGGAGAAAGGTCTTTGTGAGACTCATCGCGCATAGCTGGGGATGCAGCTCAGTGCTTGCCTGGCATCCACGAAGCCTTGGATCTGAGCCCCAGAACTGAAAACAAACAAACAAACTCATTTCATTTTTTCCCCTTTGTCCTTTTCTTGCTAGACTAGGATTCCTAAAAATCTTCCCACTGAGAGACGGTCTCAACTCTAAAAGGTTAAGTGAGGTCCACAAGAAAGGAACAAAGGCGAGAAGGCTGGAGGTCCACGGCAGAGCCCGTCCTAAAAGAGAAGAGAAGAAGAGTAAGGACCCCTCGAGATTGTGCGGTTGTCCAGCCAAGCTCACAGGGTATGGGGCAGGATTTTTGACAGGAGCTGATGAGACTTTTTCTTCGTGTCTCCTCTCACTGCGAAGTTTCTGGATGAGGTACAAGGTGCCAGATAGCTGAGAGAGAAACTCTAGGAATGTATGGGAGCATGTGAACCTTGTGCAGGAGTTCACCATGTATTGAAGAAACAAAATTCTGTGAGTCTTACCCAGACCAGAATCCACAGGAGGTTTACTCATTGGTCCACAGGAGCCATTTTAAAGAAGATGTCCACATGTTCTACCTGGGACAGTTCAACCTCATGCCTATTGCCCTAGGGTCATATCTGGTTTAGTTTTACTCATTTTTTTTTTTTACTTTCCTTCACAAAGAGCTGTCATTAAGATTTGCATTCAGGCAAGTTAGAAGGGGTTTGGTTGAGTCCTGCTGCTTATTCCTAGCTTCCTCTGTGGTCATGGAGCAGCACCAGAGAGACATTTTAAGAAGTGATAACATTGGAAAGTCACCAATAATATTTCATCTCTAATTTCCCAAGTCTCCACATGTAAAAGAACATTTATTTACTTATTTTTATCTGTTTATTCCTTTATAATTTACCTTTAAATGAGCATACAAAGGGCTAGATGTTATTATTGTATTTCCAAACAAGCTATGTTTCAGATTATCCTAATTCCTCAACCCTCCTCTGCTCCCTACTACCCCGTCTTGTCACCTCCTCCAAGTTTCCTCTCAGCTTTCATGACACATATGCCCTTTTGTCCTCTCCTCCACATTTTCCTTTAAATGAGTGTGTGAAGTGGGTGCCTCCGAGTGAAATAAGATGTTTGCATGTGGACAGATTGGGGTACACAGGTGGGTCCCTCAAGTCTCAGGCAGTAGTACCAGAAGAATTCAGTGGCAGTTACCCATACCAGTTGCTTTGGGTACCAGTTATATTCCTGTGGTCTGAGCTACAGTTTCCAGGTGATCAATTAGTGAGGATCAATTGTGGTGATAGTTTATTTGTGCTCTAACAAATAAAACTTATCTGGTGATCAGAGGACAGCGTCAGCCACTAGATTAGACATAGAAGTCAGGCAATGGTAACAAAGGCCTTTAATCCTATCACGTGGGAGGTAGAGATCCATCTGGATCTCTGTGAGTTCAAGGCCACACTGGGAATAGAGCCAGGCATGGTGGCACACGTCTTTAATCCTAGCACTTGAGATCTCATGTCTTGCTTGGGAAGGATACATGCCTTTAATCCCAGGAAGTGATGGCAGGAAGCAGAAAGGTATATAAAGACGTGAGGCCCAGGAACTAGAGGCTTTTAAGTAGTTCAGCTAAGACCTTACCGGATGAGGACTCAGAGGCTTTCAGTCTGAGGAAACAGGATCAGCTGAGGAGTTGGTGACGTGAGGTTGGCTGTGGCTTGTTCTGCTTCTCTGATCTTTCATCATTCACCCTGGCTGATTATCTGGTTCTGAGTTTTTTCTATTAATAAGACCTTTTAAGATTCATGTTACAATCAATAGGAAAATTTGAACCTGAAGGTGTGTGTGTGTGTGTGTGTGTGTGTGTGTGTAAGTATATATCCTAATACACACACACACACACACATATATATATATCCTAAAATACATATGGATTCAAAATGCACATATGTATACAAGCACACGTACACACACACACATATTCATTCTCTCTCTCTCTCTCTCTCTCTCTCTCTCTCTCTCTCTCTCTCTCTC